>JAPZPC010000040.1:0-109619 GCA_037952705.1 Haplographium delicatum
GCCTCCCTCGTCTCCCAGCCCCCCCCCCAGCACTTTTCCACCACTCCTCCCAGGACTCCCAGTGGCCCAGAGTGTCGATTGCGACTGTGGAGTGGACCGAACTGGTGTGGACTGGATTGTGGCCTGTGGCCTGCGGATTACGGATTTGTGGATTGCGGATAGCGGACTGCTGGAGCGTCCTTCTTGATCTGAGTGTGCGCTCTAAACTGGCTACGGAGGGCTCTTTCGATCTTGCGCTCTCTAAAATCACCCCCCTCCCTCCCCCTGCCTCCCTCCACGGGTGGCCGTTCGTTATCCTGATCTTTTTACCTGAACTTCTCCTCCTCCTCCACCACCTCAACCACCTAAACCCAACCTCCTCTCCTCTCTTCCTCCTTCCCGCGCCGTCTTCAAGATCCACCTCCCTTCTTTTCTCTCCCCCCCCGACCTCTCCATTTTCCTTGGTAGGAGCGGTTGGACTTGCAAAAAAGGTATGTGCTTCTGATTCTCATTCCTTTCCCTCTTTCCTGCGCTTCCTCTCAACATACATGCAGAGCTGATTTTTGTACCTGCATTAGAGGTGGCAGAAGTTCTTCAATTCCTTCTCCAAACCACCCATCCACACACGAACCTTCCCTTCCATCTCTTTCAGATTCCATCCTCACCACCGCCGACGACTCTTCACGAGCCTAACGAATTTCTACGAAACTTTCGCATTCTCGAATCGAAGCACGGATCAGTGTTTTCGAAGCGATAATAAGCACAAGCATACCTGCAGCTTCGCGTAACCATCAACGATCCTGTCGTGGAGCTTCAATCGCATCTCAATTGGATTGACAGACTTTACTTTCAAGTCTCCTCTTAACGACCTTCTACGAGCCAAACGTCTTGCTTTCGAGTCATTGCAGTTTTAACGAAATCACTTGGTGGCTTTATGCATCTATTTTGTCTATCACGATAAATAAACGACTCCTCATTTGCGTTCGTTGTAAAAGCACAGTTGCAAGTCGTGGTTATCTCAAGGAACGATTGCACCGAAGTTTCATGCCAAAATATCATTCCTCATACGACAGCAACTTTTCCTAGCGACGCAGTTTGAAAAAGCCAGCAGCTATCTGAATTGCAATTCCAGCCCACCCTTTCAACGACCTGCCCCCAAATCCCTTCAAGTTTCTGCATTCTGTGTACGAGCTCTTCATTGAGTCCGTCAACACTTGCCTAATACTTGTCCTACTAGGGCCTGATCATTCAAACCGAAAAGCTGGATCTCCCATCGATATCGCAAGTCCAAACCCGGGGACCTTCTGACGTACCATTTTACAATCATCACGCCACACAACGACCGTTGTATGTGAATGATAGACTGCCCTCTTTGCCTTTGCCACAGCCGCAACAGGCATATTCATCCGGTACATCGTCACCCCGGGTTGGCTCACTTGGATCCCTTGGGTCTTCATCGATTCTGAACGGTAGTTCGCACTCGTCTTATACGACTGCGTCCTCCTCGAACGGACCGAAGACACCGTCTCCAACTTTGCCTACTAACAGTGGACTCCCAGTATCTCTCGCACAAACTTCCTACGGCAACACTCCGCCCTCTGGCCCGGCATATTCTTACAACAACCAAGATTCATATCCCAATATGAACCACGGCCCCCAAGATATGTATTATTCTTCACATATGTCAGCTGGACAACCCCAACCACCACAAACTGTTACTTCTGGAGGCATGGGGCATTATCCTCAGCACCAACAGCCACCTTTGCTTCAACCGGGGCCAGCTCAATACTCGCCGGCAACGGCACAATATAGCCAATATGGCTATACCAACGGTCTAACTTCACCTCAGTCTGCAGGTCATCCAGTTCCTGGGTCAATGGGCCAGCAAAATGTACTGCCATTGCCAGCAATGTCAGCAACCCAACCAGGTATGCCGGGTTCGGGATATGGGGCGCAACCAGGCTTCGATACAACTGGCCAGGTAGCTCCTCCTGGTATGAAACCAAGAGTGACGGCAACCTTATGGGAAGACGAAGGAAGTCTCTGTTTTCAGGTTGAGGCAAAGGGAGTTTGTGTAGCCAGGAGAGAAGGTATGCGGGGAATCATTTCAATCGTTCCCTACTATTTACTAATTTTTATCATAGACAATCACATGATTAATGGTACGAAACTTTTGAACGTGGCAGGTATGACCCGTGGACGACGAGATGGCATTCTCAAGAGTGAAAAAATGAGGCATGTGGTTAAGATTGGACCTATGCATTTGAAAGGCGTTTGGTGAGTTGGAAAATTTTCTTTTTTTTCTCAAGTTAGAATTTCTAACCCATGACCAGGATTCCCTTCGATCGCGCACTCGACTTTGCCAATAAGGAAAAGATTACAGAATTGTTATATCCTCTATTTGTTCATAATATTGGTGCGCTTTTGTACCATCCGACGAACCAAACCCGAACGAATGCGGTAATGGCAGCAGCGGAACGTCGAAAGCAGGAACAAAACCAGATGCGGAACACTCAAGCACCTGGATTGCCTTCTTTGCATCAACACCACCATCACTCGATGAACAACTCGATTGGTGGTCACTTGCCTGGTCCACAGCACTCAATTGCGCCACATCCGAGCGTAGGGCGTCCGGGCATCGACCGAGCGCATACCTTTCCCACGCCCCCAACGAGTGCTTCCAGCGTGATGGGTAATATGGGTAGCTCGGATGGGAATTTTCAATGGGGTCCCCCTGGTGGTGTGGGGAGTGTTCAAGGTACAAATCCCCTGTCTATAGACACGGGTCTAAGCAACGCACGCTCAATGCCTACAACTCCAGCGACGACCCCGCCGGGGACTTCAATTCAAAGCATGCAGCAATACCAGCAACCGGCGCAGCCTTACGAAGTCTCGAGACAAATGTACTCGGCGCCTCCGTCGCAGCAAAATGCCTATCCCCAGTCGACACCTGACCAGCAAAACATGGCACGGTACTCTCAACCAAATTCGTATATCAAAAACGAAATGGGGCCCCCAACAGCGAGAGCACCTGGCTCTGAAACTGAGCAGCACGATGTCAAGGACCCAAATGGCATGCTTCATCACAGTCAGGGGCAAGGCCAAGTTGGCCACGGTCAACCTGAGGATGAAACGGATCATGAGCATGAGGCAGAGTATACTCATGGCAATCCTTCAAATTATGATGCCACTCGCGGGTCCTACAATTACAACAATGGGCCGGCAGTTGGATCTTTGACTGGAGAACACTCCCATCTTTCCCCAGAGATGACTGGTTCTCCAAACCACCCAGCTTCGGGGCGTGCAACCCCAAGAACAACTTCTTCATCACAACCGTATTACGCCCAACAGGGCGGCTACAGTACTCCTCCACGGGTTCAGCCACCATCAAGTAATCTGTATAATGTAATGAGCAGTGAGCGTGGAACCGCGAATGGCAGTACTGGTGATGTCTATGCTCCCCAGTCGGATTTGGGAAACTCGATAGCAAACGGTTATGCAGCACAGCAGCCCATCATGAATGGTGGTCCTGCAACGAACAAGCGTGGACGAGACGACGAAGATGACGGCCGACCGTCTAGCAGAGGACCGGGAGGCGTTGGTGATGTTGATAGCCTGAAGCGCCGAAAAACCATGCAGCGTGAAGGGTCGGTTTCTGGACCAAGCTATGAGCGGGCCCGTGCTCCAATCACCCAACGACGTCGATAACCGCTCCAAAAACTTTCTGCAAGACTTTCTGCACATTCTTAGCCGGATCGAACCAAAACCACCTGGTTTCGAGCCATTTGCCATCTTCTTGTGGCTTAGGCCTCTACGAACATACAAAAATCTCCATCAACAACCACACTCATTCAGAAAAAATTTCCTTAACCATTCACGATTGTTCTTGTATTGGCTGAAACACTTACTCGGCATATTGTTCTATTCAGATGACTACGAGTTATGACCTGCTTTTTGAAAATGGCTCTTCAGCCATTCACATGGCTGATGATTTACGCTTTGCTAGGAAATGGGAATGTGTCTATGAGACCTCGTTCCCACATATACACAAGCAAGCGTGGCGGATTTGCAAAATGCCTATTATGAACCCTAGGCCAGATGGACCGGCTCAGACAGCCTGGTTCGTCTAAATGTTTTTTCTTGCGTTACACATTGATAACGATTTATGACTATTTCTTTTTATCTGGATATGCAGGTTCTCTTATGTAACTGAACGACTTTACGAGAGAATAAAAGCTATTGTGTTGTCGGACATTAAAGTGTTTATTATTGATATTGGTGATACTGTGATTAAACTTTTTCCGAGACTTGTCACTTAAAACCGGTGTGGCTTGTGCTCTTAATGACTCGCAAGTGCTCTTCATAGGCAAACAGTGACTTTGATTTAACAAGAGTATTAGCTGTTCAAAGTTACAGAGTCCGATTGGGAGAAGCTTAGTAAGTTTACTTGTCTTCTATTTCAACCTAAGCGCCAAATCCGAGTTTTAGTCAAATAGCCTAATCCACTAAAGCTAAACACTATCCTCGCCTTCACATCTGCAGCACTACTTCCCCTTCCCTCATGTAGCCAAACCTCTAATGCACAGCCCTTCCAGATTTGATATGCTTAGTGAGACAACACTTTTCAGAAATCAATTGGGTCAAACCTATCATTCCCAAACCCCGACACCTGCTCCTATTCCCACTTACGTCTACTACCCCACATCAACTTTCATTTCCTTCACTTCTCCAATAGCTTGCTCCTAACCCAAAATGACCTGAAGAGGGAGCCGAGAGCGGTTGTCAGGCGAAATATAAGTTTAAAAAATTGAATGAATGGACGCCAAAATGGGGGTCAATGGGGGTCAATGGGGGTGTCAGCTATTTTGGTTAGAGGAGGGTCCTACTGCGGTCCTTCTATTGGAACTAGAGCATAAGAGCATGGGATCATATGAGACTGTAAGAAAAGTTCAAAAGTTGGTAATGGAAATATCACAACTCTGGTAAGGCAGGTCAAAGCGGGGTGCCTTTCGCACAGTCCACTCTCACTCTCTCTCTCTACCATTAAATTGAAAAAGAGGAACACCAAACTAAAGATTCTCAAGGGGAAGAGAAAGAGGGGTTGCGAACTCGCAAATGAAACACCAATCCCCTTCAAAACTATTTTGTTCCTGCAGCATAGTCCAAGATCCAAGTGTTAAGTATCTAAATAATTTTTAAGTATGTCCTATCTCACCCGGAGACATTCCCGAACAGATTTGATAGGCCCAATTGAAATGAGAAGACTATTTGAATAGCAAAACCAGAACCCAAACTAAACCGAAAAAGAAAAACGGAAAGACCTCACGTATTCCAAGGGCGGAGAAGGACATCTCGGACGGTGAGGCTGATGGATGATGGTTCCGGTGACGCTTACGGCCTAGACGAAAGAGGACGGAAGCAGATGCGGAGCGGGTACCAATTAGGTGATGAGGGGAAAGGAAGATAAGAAAAAGGTGGATCGAGCTGCATCACGATAAGTGAGATCAAATATATGTCCGAGAGCAACAAGAAAAAACGTGGTACGCGATCAGATCTACGGGGAACTAGTACATCGTGACCGTGGGTGAGGCAGGTAGTGTATCAAGTCGACAAGGGGCAGGATGATGGACAGTGTCAAATCTCTCGGTTTGGCGATCCTCCTATAAGCGGGGAATTATTCGTGTTATTTTTTCTTTTTTTGGATGCATTCTTTTGGGAAGGGGGAGTGGCAAAATGTTGGCTCTTTTTAATGCAGAGGATTGGAGGAAGGTTTCAAAGACGTCGGTGTGTTACAGGTTCGAAGAAATATGAGAGGCGTTGTGCGTTTGTTCAATTGCTTTGGGAGATCATGCCTGTTAATGATCGGTGCAAGGATATGCTTTATGACGATAGCGGCGGAGGGGGTCTCTTGAGATCTAGATCTCAGACGAAGCAATTGATAATGCCCTCCTGGTACTTTTTCTGTTGCTGTGTAATGCGTTGAAAACTCTAAGTGGTTCGAACCAGTTTGCGTTGAAGCGAAACCGGTGAGAGAGCCTTTCCTCTTTAGACTCTACTTTCTTCAACTAGTAACGGCGATTCTTGCAGGTTCAACAATTCGTTCGAGTGATAGGTGCGAGATGAATTTTATTCTTCCTTCCACTGTATTGGCAGTGATCGCTATGGCCTTAACTGCAGTAATGTTTCAATACTCCAAATCAGTTCACCTACGTGTGCGGCCGTGATATAAACCCTAACGCCAAATCGTAATCCATAGTTCAATGTGCTGTCAACCAAGCCAGCATTTGATCGAAAGCTTCTGCCTGAGCAACTTTGATATTTTCATCCTCGTATTGTCCAACCACTCCAAATCCATGTGGAACCCCAGAGTATGTCTTAAAGTCACATTCAACATTGTTCTCATTCAGATACTTCTCTCCATGCTCTCGAACTTCTTCTTCAAAGAGTTGATCATTTTCCACACATACAAAAGCCAATGGGGCCTTGGTGCCTTCAAAATCATCCTTTGATACCAAGGTAGCATGGGCAATGGCACCCGCCTTGATATACGGACCTTTCTTGACGACCCCGGCCTCTTCGTCTTGTACTGGCTGGCTTTGTCCCCACAGGACTGCCTCTGGCTTCTCGCCTGCTAAAAGTAAAGTCATTCTCCCACCAAAACAGTATCCTACCGAGTAGATACCGCCCCCATTAGCCACGGCATCCGCAAATTCATCTTTGGATGCTTCAATCACTTTGTGGAGAATTGGCAGAACTTTCTCGGGCGTTTGTCTTGCCAGCCACATATCAATCGTCAGTGATTTGGCCGCCTCTACTATGCCTAATTTTATTTGTTCGATAATACTAGGATCTTTCTCAGCTACATATGTTGCTGAGCCAGGTAATGGATCGTTCGAAAACATGTCGGGCATCACAACAAGGAAACCGTTCTTCGCATATTTGTCGGCTTGTACTTGATTATTCTCAGAGTGTAGTCCGGTTGCACCAGTCAAAAAGAGGAGGAGTTTCGAAGGCGCATGCGGGTAATCAGCTGGTTTCGAGATGTAGACGTCAATCCCACCAAGCTGGCTCATTTCACCACTTGGTCCTTGGCCGAAAGCTGATTCAAGTCAGCACATGCCGTTTTCTAGTTCAACTTCTGTGAATTAGATTCTGGTATACTGACGGGTCGGCCTATCAGTCACGCAATGTTCCTTTGGGAAAGTCAGTCCAAGCCATATCAAAGTTTGTCCTTCAAGCTTTGTCTTACCCCAAGACTTGCACCACTTTGCGCAGGAGTATCTCCAGGAATCAAGTTTGCCTTAGATTCCTCTGTAGCATCGCTCTCGGGAGCTTTGGTTGCAACTTCTGGTTCAGCCATGATTGTGTCTGATGTTTTGAGATGGTCTTGCTAGCGGCCACGTTCTGGTGGAGAGATAGTTAGAGAGGTTGTCTTGCAAGAACCAAGATCAGGTCGTAGCAGAGAGATGAGAAGATGGTGTGCCTGGAGCTTACGCGGGGTGACGTATAGCGCCACTACCTTTAGCGAAAACACTTTACGCCCCTCAGACGCGTTTCCTGACCGCGTTCTGTCAACATCACCACAAATTCTGTCAAAAAACCTCACATAGCACCAATCTATTCGAAATGGCAGCCGCGGCAGAGGCTCAGGTCACTCAAGGCGCCTTGTAGTATGATTTTCTCCCACAAAAATATTTTTCTATCAGCCAGTTACTAATTGCAACCAGCGCCATTTTTCACCAACCCGAAACCCTCCAGAGAGACTTTCCGGTCCCAGTATGCCAATGTGTCCAGATTAAGCCGATGCCAGCAGCCGCAGAAGGGGGCCAAGATCGTTATCGAATTGTCTTGAGTGATATACAAAACTTCGTTCAGTGCATGCTTGCTACGCGTAAGTTCGCTGTGAATCTCCTAGAAGGCTGTACTGACACGCTCATAAGAGGCGAATCACGTCGTTCATGAAGGAAAGTTGACGAGAGGATGTTTTGTGCGACTCAAAGCATACCAGGCAAATATTGTGAAAGGCAAAAAGTTTGGCCAACGACTCTCTTGAGGTTTCTAGTACTGACGTGCCTAGCATTCTGATTGTTATGGATATTGAGGTCATCGAAAGCTTGGGGGAGCTGGAGAAAATAGGAGAGCCATCCGGTGTCCCAGTGAAGGGAGAAGAAGATGTCAAACCAACCAACACTACAATTGCTGGCTCCGGATTTTACGGAAACAAACCACAGTCAGCTGCCCCGGCGACCCCACCCAAAGCCCTTCCCTCACGCACTGGGCCATCCAGTTCTTCATCTCACGCCAACATCTATCCTATCGAGGCTCTCTCTCCATACATGCATAGGTGGACAATCAAGGCCCGGGTCACCCATAAATCTGATATTAAGACCTGGCATAATGCCAACGGTGAGGGCAAGCTTTTCAGCGTCAACCTTCTCGATGAAAGTGGCGAGATTAAAGCTACTGGCTTCAAAGAGCAGTGTGATGCGCTCTATGATGTATTTCAAGAAGGGACAGTCTATTATATCTCAGCCCCTTGCCGAGTTCAAATGGCCAAGAAGCAATTCTCAAATTTATCAAACGAGTATGAGCTTACTTTCGAACGAGACACCCAAGTTGAAAAGGCAGAAGACCAGGAAAATGTCCCACAAGTCCGATACAATTTTACCAATATTGGCGCTATCCAGGATGTCGAGAAGGATGCTACTATTGATGTCATCGGTGTATTGCGTGAGGTTGCTGACATCACTGAGATCGTCTCAAAGGCAACTCATCAGCCATTCCAGAAACGTGAGCTCACTCTCGTCGACGATAGTGGTTTCTCTATCAGGATGACTGTGTGGGGCAAAACTGCAACCGCATTTGAGGGGAACCCTGAGGATATCATTGCTTTCAAAGGTGCTAAGGTTGGAGACTTTGGTGGCCGAAGCTTAAGCTTACTCTCTTCCGGCTCTATGACTACGGATCCAGATATTCCAGAAGCCCACAAGCTGAAGGGATGGTATGATTCACAGGGTCGAACGGACAGCTTTAACCTGCACACAGCGGCTGGCGGCTCCGGTGCGGGCAGTGGCCGTCGAGAAGTAACCAAGACTATTAGCCAAGTTTTGGAGGAGAATATAGGGTCGTCCGAAACCGCCGACTACTTCAATTTGAAGGGTACAATCGTCCGTATCAAGCAAGATCGTTTTGCATACGCAGCATGCATAAACGCCGGTTGCAATAAGAAGGTTGTTGACAATGATAACGGCACATGGCGCTGTGAGAGTTGCAATACCGACAACCCCAAACCAGAATATCGTTATATCATGTCATTTAATGTATGTGATCATACAGGCCAGTTATGGCTGACCTGCTTCGACGATGTTGGACGCATAATCATGGGTATGACTGCGGATGAAACGATGAACTTGCAAGAGAATGATACTATTGCGATGGAGAAAGCCTTTGAAAAGGCAAATTTCAAAGAAATGATTTTCAAAATCCGAGCAAAGATGGATACCTTCCAGGAGCAGCAAAGGTAATCTGATCAACCCATTCTATTTGGAGCAGTCTACTAATCAGATATACAGAATCCGCTACCAAGTCATAAGTGCTAACTTAATCAACTATGTGACTGAGGCAAACAAACTTGCGGATCAGATCAAGCTTTACAACCTTGATTGAACCTAGTCTCCACAGTCTTGCTTATGGTGTTCTAGAGCCCGGGCTTGCAATCATTTCAGGAATCTGACATGTGCTATAAAATTGAATTTTGCTCAATGGCTTTCTTATAATGTAGGAAAAGATATTGGGGGTGTTGCGTCAAGACGTGACCTGTATTGAGATTGCACTGGCGTTGCTAAGGGTGGCTGGCATTCACTGGAAAGAGTACGAAATATGAAGTAATGGAAACGATAGAGTGAAAGCAGTGAAAATCCAATTCCAAAATGACGCTCTTTGCGTGACAATTAAGCACCCCGTCGTAGAAAGTTTTTGAGTACGGTACCGCCTTTCTTCCTTTATTGTTCTTGGAATTTCTGGCAAAACCAATGCCGAGGATTCATCTTTTAATTCTTTCTTCTTTTATTTTATTTTGATTATTTCTCACCTGAGGAGGTCACTGCTATAATATTCTCTTCTCATCGACGCCAGCTTCCATGCAGCCAGTCCACGTAGACGCCACTGCTCTCTGACAAAAAAAAGAGGCATGAGAAACCAACTAGGACCGCGCCATGAATAGAGCAAGCCAACCATCATTATGCATCTCTCATCAACATTCAGTCAAAGCTCTGACATATTCATCATCGACCGTTTCGGCCAGCGATTGCTCGTGATCAATACAACTCTCCCATGATATCTTCGTCCTCGCCAGCATCGCCCCAATCCATGTCCGTAGTTGCCATGGCTTGATCAGGTGTCCCTTGCTTGGTTGTTTTCTTTTGCTTTTGCATGTACTTGATGTATTCCTTGTCGTGGGTCAACATGACGTCTGTCTGTCTGATTTCCCTCGTCAAGGCGTGGATACGTTCCGTCGCCCCCGCCAACTCCCTCTGCATTTGATTTTCGGTCAACACGGGCCCGCCAACAGAGAATGTGACGATGGAAGCCTGACCCGGAGAGCTACTCATAGTGGCATGGAGTTCCCCTTGGTCGATCATGCTCTGCACAAGGCTCTCCGCCACCGCCGCCGACGGTAGCTTGGCTCCCGTCTCGGCGCTCATCGTCTGGCTGACAATTTCTGGAATCGAGATCTTGCTATAGACGTTGGCGAGGTTTTTTATTTGGAATTTTTGGTATGCTGCGAGGACGCACAACACCAGGCCAGTATTGAAATCGTTCCGCCAGATATTAGAGCCTGCATCCGCCTCAGATTTCAGCCTGGTCGCAGTTCCGCTATCAAAGATCAGTGCTAGCGTTTCGTATGGCTTGGCCAGGATGTGGTATTTTACTGAAGCATTGGCACTGGTTGATTTAGGAAGGCTGATCAATTTGCCATGCAGTAAGATGCCCACAAGCACCCATTTTTTATAAGCTTCCACCATAAGCTTGCTAACGTTTGTCTCTTTGGCAGGATATGTCACTGCACTCTCCAGACACTGTAGGGCACCTTCCCAGTTTCTCATTCCAATGTACACCATACCACTATATAGAAAATACTCCAAAACATCGACGTGCTTAAACTTCGCGGTGAGCCCATTACTGGGTGTGATGTATGCGGTCGGACTGAGGCTCATATCACATAGATACTTGGCTTTTGGTTGATTAATTTGCCCCGGGAAGTATAAGATGAATTTGTCTAGAACTGGTATAGCATCTTGGTAATTTCGAGATTCCAAAGCCAATTTCACGAGGGTCAAGTGTGTATCAGTCAGGATGGTACCCGACGGGTCTAGCCGCAGCAATGCATCTCGAATGGGAGCGACTGCAAGTTGAGCCTACGGAATCGGTCAGCTTAATTCTGTTCAGTCTTCCAAGGTAAACAGACCTGTCGGTTTGTCTGGGCAATCTGAGCCACAGCAGCAATGATTTGTAGTAATTCTGCTCCAACATATCTAATCTGCCTTGGATCAAAAGTCCCAAGAAACACCGTCATTTTCGCCCATAGGTTGTCCATGTCCACGCCTTTGGCAGGTCCTTTCTTGAGCGCCGCGATGTTTGCAATGAGGATGAAGGCGTATGGGACGGTGTTCAGTGCCGGGTTAATGACCTGGACTACCGTTAGTAATTATTACAATAAACGTGGTATGTATGGCTCAACGCACATCCAAAGCATGCTCACCACCAGACGTCAGCTGGAGTAGCTTGCTGTCAGATATTTTTTTGATTGATTCAATTTGGTCCTTGATGCCTTCGTCATAATGCTGGTCTGACATAGGATTGGGGCGCGGGGGATGCGGAGGAAACGAGAGCAGTTTGGGGAGTATGTCGTCCATTCTGAATGAGACAGATGGTGTGAATGTTGGTGGGGTCTTGTACTGTTGTCAACGCAACAACCTCACATGAAGGTGTGCTAAATCGCCGGGCCTCTCTCCCCGAGAATGAGAGCGGTGTTCGTCCAGGCCCCGCTCAGTAACCCAACTAGTCTGCAATATGAGAAAGAGGATGTTGCGACAGGAGAGTTGTGCGCGGTGGGAGAAAGTTGGGGGTTGAAGGCTGCCTTGGAGCTCGATTGATTAAGTGATGATTTGATAGAAGTTCCCCAGAGTCGGAATGTCGGCGTATTAGCCAGCTAGTGCCACGCCAGGGTTTCATCAGCCTTATCTAAAGCCACCCCCTCCTTCGAATTTCCAATCACCTGAGTCACATAAATAAATAAAAAAACAATTCTGCGAATTTGTGCAAGGGAAAAAAGGAAAGGGGAAAAAAAAGAACAGGGAGAACCCACATGTCTCTCACCAATGCCCTTCCTGCAGATGCCGCAGCGGCTGCAAAATCAGCTTCTCATATTTTAGCTACACTTTCAACGTCGTCACGGAATAATGCACTGACTGCCATACACTCAGCGCTCTCCGAGGCTAAGGACGAGATCCTCGCCGCCAATGCCCGTGACCTGGTGTTGGCAAAGAAAGCCGCTGAAGATGGACAGCTGAGCTTGAGCATAGTCTCGCGGCTTGACTTGGCTAAGAAAGGAAAGTGGGAGGATATGTTAAAGGGAATTTTAGATGTACGGGAACTTGAAGACCCTGGTGAGAATGATCAATTGGTCCTATATCGTATTTGTACAGCCTCGCTGATATCGAAAGGATTGAAGTTGGCAAGGTCACATTACGGACTAAGCTTGATGATGGGCTGGAATTAGAAAGAGTCTCTTGTCCTATAGGGGTTCTGTTGATCATATTTGAGGCCCGTCCTGAAGTCATCGCAAATATCGCCTCCCTAGCCATCAAGTCTGGCAACGCCGCCATACTGAAAGGTACGGAACGCACCCCCATAGATCATCGCGGGACTGTCTTACTGACCAAAATATCTAGGTGGGAAAGAGTCCACGGAATCATTTATTGCTATCTCAAAGGTGATATCCGCGGCGCTGGAAGCAACCGATGTGCCCAACACGGCGATCCAACTGGTTACCACGCGGGATGTGATCCCACAACTCCTCGCCCTCGATCAATATATTGATCTAGTCGTGCCACGGGGCTCCAACGACCTCGTCCGGTACATCAAGTCATCGACCAAGATCCCCGTGCTCGGCCACGCCGATGGCCTCTGCTCCATCTATCTCGAGCATACGGCCGACGCAGACATGGCTGTCAAGGTCATCGTCGACTCCAAGACGTCCTACCCGGCGGCATGTAACAGCACTGAGACGCTCCTCGTCGAGAACGCTTCCCTCCAGACCCTCCTCCCCGCGGTGGCAACTGCTCTACTCCAAAAGGGCGTTTCGCTGCGCTGCGACGCCGCCAGCAAGAAAGCTCTCACGGACAAACTCCCCGCACACTCCTCTGCCATCCTACAAGACGCCGAGGAGGCCGATTTCGACACCGAGCACCTCTCGCTGATCCTAGCCATCAAAACCGTATCCTCCCTCTCCGAGGCCGTCACACATATCAACCTCCACGGCTCCCACCACACCGACGCCATCCTGACCGCCGATCCGCAGCTCGCGGACCGCTTCATGGCCGGTGTCGACTCCGCCGGCGTCTTCTGGAATACGTCGACGCGCATGGCTGACGGCATGCGTTTCGGCTTCGGCACCGAGGTCGGCATCAGTACCAACAAGATCCATGCCCGCGGGCCCGTGGGCTTGGAGGGTCTCATGATTTACAAGTATAAGATTAGAGGTAAGGGGCAGGTCTCCTTGGACTATGGAGAGGGGGAAGGGCAAAAGCGTTTTAAGCATGAAAAATTGGCGTTTTAAAAATAAGAGATGTATGGCCACAATATACATATATATATAAAAGCGAAACCGCTTTTTTGTTCATATCAAAATAAAAAAAAATCCACAATATTTTGGAAAGAGGCATGAGGGTATTTTCAATTTCTACGCCAAATCTCGATCATTCATACAGAAAAGTAAGAAGCTATGTTTTTTAATCTTCCTTTCCGTCCCCGCTCAAAAAAAAAAAAAAGCAGAAACAGACTTAAACGCTCTAGAAACGCCAAATATGTGCAAAATGCAAACCTACGCGGTTGTTTTTCTTTCCTAAACAAACCTGCCGCAATTATCATACAGAAGGTCACTTTTGGGGATCTCCGTCTTCCTTTGTTCCGTTCCCGAAACTTAAAAAATATGCTTAAAAAACCCCTATGACTTTCCCAGGAGGAGTCCTCATGGCGTCCGAATTAAAACCCTCGTGAACTTTGGGGAGATGAGAAGAAGGGGGGTTTTTAACGTCGAGTGAAGCAGCACATGATGCCGGAGCGACCCAGGAACCACACGCAGCCGATGAAACGGACGCAGGACAAGATGGCCGTGGCGTAAAGCAGGATTGTGAAAAACTTGGCTGTACGTTGAGATGCTTGGTCCTATTTAAAAAGTACGTTAGTGAGAGGCTCTAAAGAGAGGGAAATGAGGATAAGGAGTTACTAACCCCGAAGCCAAAGCTATCAACATTGTCGCTGGTGATAAGCACTGCCAACAAAGCATTTGAGAAGATCCAGCAAATCAAAAGCTTCGTTCGGAAAGACTTGTACGAATCCTCAAGGGTCTTCTTCTCATCCTCCACAACCGGCACAAAGGGTTTCAGGGCACGTTTAACCGTAGCTTCAAATTGACTGTCGATATCCTCTTGAGGCCGGTCAAGTTCTTCGACAACTGCTGCTTTCCCGTCAACTTTAGTTGTTGTCGCAGAAGGAAGAGCATCAGCCTTGTCGGAACCCTTGGTACCCCATGAAACATCATGCCAATTGCTGAAGGCATAAACCATGAGAATGTTGATATAGGAGGACATGAGGAGCAAGTATTGGCCGAATGAGGTAAACATGTGCCATGGGTCGAGGTACAAGAATGAGGCAACGAAGTACAATCCAAAGGTGGCCAAAAGGGCAATGATGATAATACCACCAGATGCTCCACTATTGCCAAAGAAACTTTTGAAGAAATCGTCGACTGAATCGGTTTCGATAGATGCTCCAGCAATACCTCGAATGGCCAAATACATGGATAATACGATAAGATACGCATTGATGACACCGAAGACAACGAAGGAGGTAATGTAGGTAAGTCTCGAACCCTTTGGTCTGTTTCCAAGCGCCAAAATAAACTGAACTAGTAGGAAGGCCAGGTAGAGGTATTTCAGGACGGTGTTGACAATAGGTGTTGCAGTATCACCAAATGGCCAGCCGTGATGTTCAGCAGTTGTATTAGATGCAGCAACTGGGTTTCCAACAAGGTCCATGATAACAGTAGTAGTAAGCCAGAAAGATGCCAACATGAACCATGACAGGAAAACGCTGAACATATTGTACAACAGTTGAATGTGGAAGAAGAACATGCGCACAATATTGTGGCCACTCTTGTACCTATAAAATTATGTTAGCCGCCTTGATTTTGGTTAGTGGAAGGACTTGTAACTTACATTCTGCCGAAGTGCATGATCGAGTACATGCTTGCAGCAAAAGAACCATTCAACCAACGTCTACGTTGACCAATGAATTCAGGAGCTCCTTCAGGAACATCAGTCTCACCCTTAGCAGCTTTAATATAAGTTAAATGCCACTTTGAGCCAGCTTTGGCAACCAATTCGAAACACAGAATTCTGTCCTCGGCCAAGAACATGTTCTTCTTGAAAATGTTCATTCCCTCAATACCCTTTTTACCGAGCTTCTTGGAGAGTGTATGGTCACCGTGGAAGTATTGCTCCAAGGGTCGACCCATAATAGCGCGGAAACGGTAAGCCGAGAAAGCACCCGGTAACACACTAACATATCCAAAAGAACTCTCCAGTGGCTTGTCAAGAATATTACTGATTTTGTACTCAAAATTTTGGGCTGCAACCAAGGGGTTCAACAGCTTGCGGCCGCCCTTGCCCAACATGGCGTGAATCTCACCACAAGCTCCTCCCAGGTCTTTGTCATTGTAGAAGCCCTCCCAGAGCGAGAGGAGTGATTTTGGGCCGGGCTTGGTTCCGGCATCGAGGAGAATGCAGACTTCGGGGTTCAAAAGCCGACCAAAGGCATTGAACAGCCATCGATGGGAGTTGATCTTCTTGCTGTTCTTCTGCTTTAAGCAAAACATCATTTGAACGGGAGGAAGAGTGCTAGCGCTGTCATCGGTTGGTCGGATGAGCTGCTGATTTGCCGTCACCGAAAGTTGTGTAGTATATTCGAAGATATGAGCAACCGTCTCCTTTCCATCAACATCTTTCTTCATGACACCATCCTGGTAAATTCCAATTGTTGCCAATACATCTAGGGTATCTTTGTCACAGGGATCAATTCCATCAAAAACAAGGCACACCACAATCTTCTGCCATGCTGGCCCGCCAACATTCCAGAAGTCAGACTTTTTGAGGTTCACGATATCGCGGATATTTTGCATGACGCCGTGCAATGTGCGGGCTGTCAATGTCTTGTCTTCGTTGTAGTAGGTGATGGCAATGAGGAGTTCGGTATGTCTGTTGTACATCGCGGGACGTAGATTGTAACCATTCTTAAGTGTGAACTCATCGGGATCGCAGGTTGCTGCTGTATACCGCATCATTGTGAATTCCTCGTTACCACCCTCCAAATCTTGCCGGTACTTCGCCTGGACGGCATTTTTGATAGCTGAGGGAACCGGGTGGTCCACACTCAGAACTGAACCTTGAACTAGCTTCACCTTTCTTGTAGGAAGTCTCTTTAAGTTTCCACCTCCTGGAGCTTGTCGTTGCCTCCAAGCCTCGGTGGAGTTATTTGAGGGGGCAGTCGAATATGGGGAATCAGACCGTGCATAGCCATTATCCTCGAGTTGATGGCCATACGTTCCTGTACTTCCTCCATACTCACTGCTGTATGGTACTGGGGCGGCACCTCCAGGAACGGCGTACGACTCCGTCAGGCTGTATGTTGATACGGGCCTCACTGGTGGAGTTCCCGTTCGAAGGGTGTTTCCTGGGTTATCGTAAGGGCTCGCAAATGGGCCTGCGGACTGGTGTAGGAGAGGTTGGTTTCCGTCCTCATCGTCTTGTGGTGGCATATGATACTGGGCGCGGCGGGGTTAGCTGATGAGTTGGGCCATCCTGCGGCTGAAAAACTTACGCTTCCCCCAGGAGGGAGGTCTTGTAATTTGTGCTCGTTGTAGCCTCCTTCATTGCCTGCCGGATACGACATGGTGATCGAGGGAGGATATGAACTATTCGGAAGTGATGTATTTCGTCAAACTGGATGAATCATAGGGTTGGCAGGATGGGATTAGGGAGGGAGGTGAATGTGGTGAACACGAGAAGAGAATTGAGAGTTGTCGTCGAAACCGGAAACTGGTATGTGACAATCGCGAATCAGGGGTTGGCTCAGTAAACGACGTCACGAAAATCGAGCCACCCTGCAAATGCGAATGGATCAGAGAGAAGCGAGTGGGCGGGTAGTGGTCGACGATGAAAAGAGAAGGGAAGGGGGTTTAAGATAAGGTCATGTAATGTAATGTAATGTAATGAAGGGGAAGAGAGAGAATAAGTGAAGAAGGAAAGGAGAAGGAGAGGAAAAGCAAAGGCAAGGCAAGGCAAGGCAAGTCAAGTCAAGTCAAGTCAAGCCAGGTCGGTGCAGTAATGTGGTAAGAGGGATGTTTGGATTACTTCAACCGCGGGAGAGCCCGTGGCGTCACCCAGGCGTAGTGTACTTTGTAGGTTTTTTTAGAAGAGGCTGTTCCTGTCCGCCTGTTCGCCGCTGTCTGGCTTTGTCCAGTCCCCGCTACGTCTCGTTTCCCTTGCGCATTTCCGCAGCTGAGAATTCTGCTCGCACCGTACTGGAGCCGATCGACGGCGTCCCTGGACGGCCTTGACTGTCTTGGCCTTAGTTCGCCGGTACTGCTGGTCGACCAACACTAAAAGTCCCCAACTATGACAAGCTCCCCATTCCAACAAAGAGGCTGCGCCTCGCTGTTAACGCTCGCGGTTGATGCAGGCGACTGCTGGGCCATCCCAGAATATTCCAGTGCATGGCAACCAGCCCGAACATACTGTAGACGAACAGTGTGGCGGGTAGCCCAGTTCAAGACCCTAAATACGAAATCCCCGACCCTACAATAGAATCGAATATACTGTATCGTTATTGATCGACCGCGGATTTGCCCCTGACAGATCCGAACGCTTCTCCACTTGGGTTTCAGGAGCCGGGAAGGGGGGGGGGCGTTTTGAAACGAGACCGGCACGTAGTGACAAACCCCAGGGCTGGGTTTTTACCCACAAAGAACCGCTCATAGACGAAGACAAAGAGAGAGAGAGAGAGAGAGAGAGAGAGAGAGAGGACATTCCACATTCCCCATTCCCACGGGCACCGCACCCTCTGCTCGGCCTCCCATCATGCATGCCCATTTCTCTTTGTTAGTTAACTGCATGGCAGCGGCGGCCGTTTTGCTGAGTGAGAACTAGGCAAGAACAACGTATTCTGTACCCATAACAGTCCCTCGTAGACGCGATCATGTACTTCGTACTCAGAACCCTTCAGAGCCGGACCTGGTGCCAGAGCCACTCTAAAAATAAACCCCCGAACGGGGCTCATGCCAAGCAGCGCCACAATACAGATCGGGATCAAGATCAACCCATCATTGAAGAAAAACTCTCCCGATGCGGAAATCCAAACCTGCTTCTTCATCCTGATACGTATCCCGTGAAATAAAGTTGGTGAGCTGAGAGGCGTGGCCGCCACCGCCGTTGGAGTGTTGAGGGAAGCCCCTCCGAGAAATCATATGAGTCACGTGATCTAACCAACATTCGTACGGAACCAGACCGGGGAACATCAGGACATTATTTACGGTACAGCCAGGCCCGAGCCAGGCTAGTCATGGACTTGGTCAGATGTCTAAGACCTCAGTTATTGATAGATACAATACGGTACAGAGCACATTCGCAGGCCCTGTAGTTGGTCGAGTGCAGTCCCGAGAGCGTTTCAACGGGGGTCGGTATACTGTACTCCTGATGCACCTCAGCTATCCGAATACCAGTCAAATGCAGCCGTTCGCGTACTCAGAACCTCGAACCTCGAACCTCGAGCCTCTCTCTTCCTTGTTGAGGACCATTGAAGTTCAACTCTTGCATGTTTCTGTGAGGAAATACCGTAGAGTGATGCAAGTAGTTGTGAACCCGAATCGTAAATTGAGACTTCCAAAATTGCCTTCTAATATCCTGGTCAAGGGGAAGTTTTTCTTGTCCAGATCTGTACCTTGTACGCCGTAGAACATTTTATCGCAGATCAAAACCCATCTACTCCATACAGGAGTCCATGCCCAGACGAGAAGAAACACGCCAACACGTGATAACATGACGACGCCTCGTATTGCGTATTGCCACGGTAGAGTGGAAGGCGAACAATATGATCGTGTACTCTCCAGATACGAAGCTATGAGACTTCCTGTGACAAGGAGGCTCTCTACTTTTCACGGGACGGTGGCGGAGGCACAGCGTCTTCTTTGGGCTGGCCTGGGAACCAGTTACTGTAGCAAGAGGGGGCCCGACCAGATTTCCAGCGCGATCGACCAAAAGAACTCATTCATCCAAACAAAGAATGACAGAGATATCCAAGAAAAGAGCTGAACCAACCATGATCTCGTCACTTATTTCAATATTAAGGTTAGGGAATTTCATTGTTCCCCTCATGCCTTCTCCGCAATTTTTACACACAAGTAAATGGAATTGGCATGGGCGGAAATTTGAACAATATATTGCGAACCCTGTTGCTGACCTGTGATTTGCCCCAGGGTTGCATTACTCCCGAGAGACTCTTTCGAAATAATAAGATTGCCTGCTTACCGACATGGTGCTACCACGCTGGCCCTTTTCCTGCCGTGAAGTTGATGGGCAGTGAACAGACAGCATTGTCTTCTACAGTATTTATTACTGTGCTGGTTTGCTCCTCGAGCCCGTTCCATTATCGCAGTCGTAGATGAAACTACGGGAGAAACCTGCACACTTGCACGCGGCTCCTCGCGCTACGAAGCACGAAGCATTGAGTTAATATTGGAGGACTTCCAGTAGCAGGCCTAGCCCGACAAACGGGCTACAGGGTGGAGAAGAGAAGACTTCCCCTTCTTCCTGTGCTGTGTGTGTGCAGCGCTCAGTTCATAGTGTGCCCACAACAACGTCCCTTGTTCCTGGTCCTCTCTCGCGCTCGTTTCGGTCCAGGCCCCGTCCCTCTCCTCTCACTCGCTCCTTCCGAGAACCTTCCAGCTGAGTCGATCCTTTCTCCGACCGACTTCCACGACTCCTCTTCCTCAAGGTCAACAACCTCCAACGTCAAGCCTTCGAGATCTCCGACTATCGATTCCCTCACGATCTCTCTACGCCTGTCGTCGACGTGGATGTAGTCGTGGCATATTCCTCAGCCATCTACCAACAGAGCTCGTTCTCTACTCACACTCGTTATCTCTCCTCGCCATTCTTGCGACCGTAGCCTGTTACTCCTTTGGCACCGCGGGAACGTACAGCATTTCCAACAATTATTTTCTTTCATTGTTCGATTCTTCTGTCTAGGAAGGAAAAGGTTCGGTATCAGCGATACGATCCATTTCAGCGGTAATCTTAGGAATCGACAAATCAAGAGTCATCACACGGTTCCTCCTCTATCTCTTATTTACGAATTCACTCCACGACGATTTCTTTATTTACTCAACTAAAACCACCACACTTACACTCCCTATCCTAAAGCTTACGGCACCGAATATTATCAATCATATTCAAAATGGCGCACTACGGCGCTGGTTAGTGGTCCACGGTCCCCTAATCTGCCGCAATATTGACATTATCTAGTATCATTCAATAATCTCTTTCGACGATGCGTGGAAGGATGCCCTAATGTGACTCCTGTATGTCCATCATGTGGCGCGGATGAGATTTGTTCACTTGTTCCACCTACCTGCCAAGAGTGCCAGAAGACAGTTTGCGTAGCTTCTTCAGCAGCACCTTCGCAGATTAGCACCGTCTCGAAGTCGACAAGCTCTGGGCCAAACGTTGTAGCAATCGCTGTGGGCGTAATTGGAGGAGTCTTGGCCATTGCTATCGCAACTTACTTGGTGTGGAGATTCTGCATCAAGACAAAGAGACAACAATACGAGCAAGAGGATTGGGTTGATACAACAGTTGGGACATCAGCTACTACTGCCGAGAAGGATGACTTCACGTTAAGAAGAGACGCACGAGCCTCGACACATACGGTTGCATCTTTAGCTTCAACTGTCTTAACTCGGGCTTCCAACATCATTCAAATTGCTTATATTCCCGGCGTCACGAATCGCTCTGCCCCCTCGACCCCAGGTCTTTTGGTTCCACCCGTTCCTCCCATCCCAATTGCCCTCTCCTCAAATGACGGCAGCACTCCTCGTTATGAGCAAGAACACTTCTTCATGCCAGGTGATCTTCGAGATTCGACATACTCGGCCGTCACCGACCGAACTTCATATGCGAGAACGAGCGTTGCATCAACAATTTATGGCAAGAATGCCGTTGTGTCTCCAATCCCTGCCCAGACCGTAATCAGAGGAAAGGCGGCTGTCGTGAGTGTCAAGTCAAGCGGCGCCAGCTCTCCAGGGGAGCTTGCGCCTCCAGTTCCTAGTGTCGACTACGGCAAATATGGTCCTCCAAGCCCTGCTTTCAGTGTTGGGTCTACCTTCCTCAACAATGCCAATACTGCCACACAGGTCCGGCCTCAAGTCGTTCGAGTCATCAGCGGCCCAAAGAAAACTCAATCTTCATCAAAACCGACGCCGGAAGACGAATCTAACCCACACCAAAGTCTCCTCCCTCGCGACTCGAACGCCATCACAATCATCGACGATACACCCGCCATTGAGCAGGGTCCTTTCAGAGACCCGCCAAGGTTAACTCGTCAAAGTAGCACCAGCCTGAGCGCTGTGATCGAAGAAGCTACGAAAAGGGCGCAGGACGGTATCCTGAAAGATAGTACTCCATTTGGGGACGAGCATGAAGTAAAGGAATGAGGTTAGATTTATGGATATCACTGGGTGATAGTCCGTCGTCCCGGTTGGATATTCCCGGGTATGAACTGGTTTACGGATTCTTTTGTTTATATTCAAAACACTTCTTGGAGCAATTAGGGTGGCGCACAATCAGGAACTGCTGTGATATCCGCCGGTACTCTGATTATATGGATGGAAATAGTCTAATCGATTACCATTGATTCAATAGAAGATGATATCAATGATTCATGGCAAATTCAATCCTTGCTCGACATGGTATTCAGTGAGTGACGCAGTAGTCTGTCTTTGATATTATTATAGAATGCCAGCTGCCACCGGTTCAAACACTCTAACGCATCCAGATGCAATATTGAGAATTTATTATCAGAGACTCGTCCCCTTGCCCCTCCAACGTCTCTTCTTTCCCCTTGTCTTTCTGTCTCTCCCCTATGTCATAAGCATACATTCAACCTTCTGGGCAAGCCATCCTTTGCCCTTAGCCAGTATTTGTCTGATCAGCTGCTAGAGAAGGCACAGTGTCTCCGAAGTCTGGCCATCGATACCACACCTTTCTTGAGATCAGAGCGTAGCCATCCACTGCTCCGAGTGTAAATGCCTGAAAAGGGGGATAAAACCCTTGGACGGGCCTCCCCGACGGAAGGAAGCAGGTTCGGTTCAATATTTGACATTATCCACCCATGAGCGATTATTGGAGGGACACGAATGAAGGAGTATGTCAGCACACACAGGACCCCTTTCGCTATGGGTGGCTATTAACCAATTGACTAAAATGATGAAATGCCAGAACACAAGTGGTTTCTGGCTCTTGCAGGAGGGAGAGATGCAGCTGTATTCTATATATCTATCAGGCTCTTGCCCTGACCTGATCGGATCTCCTCTGCCCTTCGATGGTATTTTTGTCCCATGCGCTACCACCCCACATCACGATCACGATCACGTTACCTTCTCTCTCAGGCTCCGGCACGTGATCAATCCCCCAGATTACGCCGTCTTAGTCGCGCCGCACACCAAAAGGAGGCAGACAATCGTGGTAGTGTAACGTGAATCCGAGCGCTCAGTGCTGTCGCCGACTTGATGAACCCTCCTCGGCGAGGATCATCGTCTTTTGGCCCTCGGTCGTCCGCCACGATTCGCCCGCCCGCCTGCACCACGCGGGAATAGAACAGGTTCGGTGGACACATGTACTGTACTTCCGCCTGTACATCGCTGCGGACGGCGCTGGCTGGTTCTGGATTCTGGGGCGCGCTGGGAGCGGATGCCGCTTTAGGGCGCGTGGAGAGTCTTCTTTTTGCGACGGTTTAGCGCTTCTTAAGCGAGGGGCTGCACTGCGCTGCAAACTGCAAACTGCAAACTGCACCTGCACCCAGGGCATTCGTTGCATTACATTGGATTGGGGCATTGGGTCACTGCAGTTCCCGGCGAAAAGCACCAACGAAGTACCGCACTGTACTGTACTGTACAGTACCTCCACAAAACTCGATTCACGTCGTCGACTCGACTCGACTCAAACCAGAGACCTTGGACAGCCACAGCCGCAGACCCAAGGACCCAAGGCGCACACAGATACACCGACACCGACTCGGAGCAACTACTTGTTATATATCTGCATTGCCTCTCCCTCCATCGCCCTCGCCCTCGCCCACCAGCCTGGGCCTCGGTCAAACACGAGCAGAGTTCGAGTACGGTACGAACTGCACCCACGACACACACGCCACTCAGTGTACCAGTCCACTAACGGTACCACCCACTCACTCGCTCACGCTCACTATCCACTGAACTGCACCACTCACCCTCGCGCTTGGGCTCTAGACCCTTCCCCACTGCCTCACCAGTGGTTCCAAAAGTATCCAACCCCCAATCTACAACGACACTCCGATAATTACCGCCAGCTCGAGCTCTGATCGTTCCTCCATCTCCATCGTCGAGAACGAAGAGCCCTCCAGCCTTTCGATCTCCCACTCACGGTGAAAACCAGCGGACCGCATCCGGCGCCGAGACGGTCAAGCTCCCCCCGTCTAGCTACACCCTAAGTCCTGCACCGTACCAGGCGGCCACACCTCTCTGCTATCAGCCATCCTAATCGTACCTAAGTCTCTCCACCGGCGGAAGTCCGAGCTTTCAACTACCCAGAACGAAATCTCCACGGCAGGCTCTCCACGGAAATAGTCCTGATCGAAACTGCATCGAATTGATCTTGTCTCCTCTATTTTTTGCGATTTCGTCTCCCGCCGTCCACACGCTCCTCGAAGCCCAGACGGCCTCGCAACGCATCCATCATCATGGCGGGCAAGATGGTGCTATACAAGTTGGTGGTGCTAGGAGATGGAGGCGTTGGGAAAACGGCCTTGACGATACAGTTAACCTTGCAGCATTTCGTTGAGACCGTAAGTGGATTCGAAATACTTCACATGCCACGACCCTTGGTGCCTCACGATATTTTAAGGACCTATGCTAATCTCTACTCGTAGTACGATCCCACCATTGAAGATTCATATCGAAAACAAGTCGTCATAGATGGGCAGTCTTGCATGCTGGAAGTTCTCGATACTGCCGGGCAGGAAGAATATACAGCCCTAAGAGATCAGTGGATTCGCGACGGAGAAGGTTTCGTCCTAGTATATAGCATTTCCTCCAGATCTTCATTCACGCGGATCCAACGATTTCACAATCAGATTCAGCGGGTAAAGGAGTCGTCAGCGTCCTCCCCTTCATACCCAGGCTCGCCGATATCATCGGTTGCTCCTTCGGCACCCGTTCCGATAATGCTCGTTGGGAATAAAAGCGATAGGGTGACGGAGCGGGAAGTGTCCACACAAGAAGGGCACGCGCTAGCTAGAGAATTGGGATGTGAATTTGTCGAGGCTTCGGCCAAGAATTGCATCAATGTGGAGAAGGCATTTTATGATGTGGTACGGCAATTACGCCGTCAACGAATGCAAAATAGTGTCAGGGCCATGCAAGGTGCAGGAAAAGGGACCAGAATGGGGACCGGGGATGGGGGCCCACGACGGGACAACGAAGGTCGAACGTACCGCAATCAAGGCAAACGCGAGAAGAGGTGCACCATATTATGAGAAGATCACTACAGCCCGAATCAATAGGGTTCTCGGTCCCTGGGCTTCCCACGAGATTTACGACATTTCTTGGTAGAAGGCTTTTGAGGTTCTACCCATTCCTCCTACACCACATATCATCTTCCTTCCGCGTACCTTTATCCTTCACAGCGTTGTTCGATATTTCAACCTGACTTGGCGAACGGAGTACCAAAAGATAGGCACATGGCGTTTCATGAATCGACGGATATAGTCGAATTCTTTTTCAAGTCGACCGGCAGACATACAGCAATGGAGAATGTTCTGTCAATCGAAGCAAGCGGGATTGGTGTCTCAGGCGCATATTTTCGGAACGTTATTCTCCTCGCACGCAAAGCTTTCATGTTTCACAGAATATTTTCTTCTCTACTACACTTCTGAAAGTCCATATTTGGTAGCAGACAGGCGAGCGAGCGAAATGGCAAAGGTGGGGGGGAAGTGGGTAAAACAGCGAGTGAACGGGCGGTTGAATGAATCGATAGCTGGAACGTTTGGATGGATTATGAGCTAGGATTGAATAGGATCACATTGATTGGCTGAATTGGATTGAGATGAGATGAGTTGAGTTGATTGTTTGATTGGAATAGGATACTACTGGATTCATACAAAACCAACTGACCGACTGGCTGGCTGGCTGACCCAATGGTTGCAAAACATGTATGACAGAGAAAGAAAGAGAGAAAGGGGGAAGAAAAGGGAAAGAGAAAAGGAGTAGTAGGGCATCTAGCTCAGAGTAGTTTGTCTGCTTGTCTCGTCTTGTCTCAGGTCTACAAGACTGGATTTTTGAATGGGATATCCATTTTACAACAGAATACGGAACCGATTTTATTCCTATCTTTATTTTTACAATTCTTTTTGAAATTACTCAAGGTAAGATTCAGTGATTTTCACTTTTACTTTTACTTATACTTTTTATATTGCTCGATTTATGGTCGAAAATGAAGCAAAAGCTGAAAAGTTGGTAAAAAAAACCTAAGGGGAGAAAGGGCACAAGTCAAAAACCCTAGCCGGCTCACCTCTTTGTTCCAGATCATCAACCTCATCCTCCTCTTGCAACACGTTCTTGATCGATATCCTGTCAGTTGTCAGAAATTTTCTAACATTGTCAGCATAGCAATCAATCTCGCCTCTGTATACCCACCCCCTTGCTCTCTTGTTTCTTGCCTCTTTTACAAAGCCCCTCCCCCAAAAAAGAACGTGGCTTAGCAATGTGACATAATCATTTCTTTTTTCTTCCTTCTCCCTTCCCTTTTACGGGTACAAAAAGGTGGTTTTTTTTTTTAGTATGTTTTTGGGTTTTTTTTTTTTTACACCGACAGTCTGTTCAGTGGCTTCTCCACACACACACACAAACGCATAATTCAGCTGAGCTCAAACACACCCTAGGAGGTCCCAGGTGCCAGAGCACAGGGCTCAGGCTAGGGTTCGGCCTAGGCTAAGGCTAAGCTCGATACAATCATTCTTTTTTTTTTTAAACATGTGTTGTACAAAAAGTACATGTACGGAGCACACGCGTAGATAGAACTACTCCCAAAAGATAAAACTAAACCTCTTTGGAAAAACGGGGGGAAACGCCAAAATGGGGGTTGTGTTTAAACGGCTCGCCTAAGACCTAGACAGGTAGGTGGTTTTGGAAAATGATAGAGAGAAATGAAAAGGCTTAGGTTTGATTTTAGGGTGTCGGGAATAATTAAAAAAAAATGGGGTTGGGGTGCTGTTGAGTCGGCAAAAAAAGTGTAGTGGGTAGTGGGTAGTGGGTAGTGGGGTTGGCCCTGTTGGTAGTTTTGGAGAAAGGGTGGGTTCTTTTAGACGGGATTCTTCGCTAGATTGGATTGGATTATTGCTTCTTGAGGAGATAGGTTAGGTTAGTTTAGGTCGAAGTGGGTTTGATAATGCTGGGATCACGTGGGGTGGATTATTGCGTAGACCTTTACCGCGGAGGTAGGACCTACAAGACAGGTACGTACGCCAATGTAACATACGTACATTTCCAACAGATACGCTGGCCCACAGACAAGGGGAAGGTCGAAAAACCACTGGATCTATTCGAATCCTCTTCAACCCCCCACGTTTGTCTGTCAGCCTTGCACTTCTTGCCCACGCTCTTGCTCCTTCTTGACGCGCCAGCGGAACAGAAACTTAGCGACCTGGCATGACATGGCATGAAGCGGCATGATGGAAGGCAGGGCAAGACGAGGAGACATTACTCAACGCGCGGGGGAGAGTAGATGAGGTGGCGAAAAACAGGAGAAACAGCGAGTGAAAGGATGGATTGGAACGGGAGGGGTTCTGAGTGGGTTATATTCGGGAGATGGGCCCTGTTACCGTACCGTACCCTACCGCGCCGTACAGATGTGATATTTGGTATCTTGAATCATACTGTAATATACCGTATTGTAAATTCTTGGGGAGCGGGAGGATTGGAATGCTGGTAGGGTTAAAGAAGCAAGAGAAGGAGTGGAGTGGCCTAGGTTATTTGAGATTTAGACGTGGAGAGACCTAGGCTTACAGTGGTATGGCGGTTTACTGTATTACTTACTGTACTAGATAACCCTCCTTGTGAGAATGCTTAAAGAGTCGAAGGGGCGTAGGCTAAAGAGTCACCTTCCTGATCAATTGGGAAAAAGCTTATTTTATTATGGAGAGATGTAAGTAAGATCGGATCGGGGGCTTTTTAACCTGGAAGGGGCATTTGAGGGAAAAAGAGGAGCAGAGAGTAAGAACTGTATAATAATTGTGCTGTTATTAGCGCCTCTGTGATAATAGCAGTAATACAAAATATTAAGAATACTCGAGACGCGTTGTTGGTTTACAACTTTCAACTTAATAGGCACGGTAGATAGGATCGGCTGTTTCATTGCGTTTGCAAGTTAGAAGAATTTGGGGCACGTGGGTGCACGTGGGGTTGCAAAAAACAACGGTTTTGTTTTAACTGTGCCACCTTTCTTTCCTTTTTCTTCTTTTGTTTTTTCCTTCATCTTGTTTCATAGGGAAATAAAGAAAGGGGAAGGGGGGGGGAGAGGTATTTCTTAAAAATATTCGCACATTTTTATGTAAAAAGGTACGAGCCAGACCGCGATATTCTCGATTTACTTTGGGAATGTCAGACGTGAGGAGTGATTATAGTTTAATGCAAGGAGGGATAATAAGTCCCTTTTAGGGAGGTGAATATCAGGGATTAGAGAGAAGGCGGGGAGCCGTGTTATTGGATAAATATTACGAGTGGGAGGAAACCTAGACGTATGGGATAAATTATAATAGTGAGTCTAGATGGGCTTCTTCTCTTCCGGCAAGGCGACACAAAATTCAAAAGAAATATTTGCTCTACGCAATTTTCAACATCTTATTTTTAAACTCGTATTATATTTTTACGTGTTTTTTAACACTGCTTCCAGGGATTAACAGAGAATTCATCGCCATTACCCAATGGCTTCTTAGCAATCAGAGCGTACAGAAAACCCCCCGGCTCAAGGACGGGAAGTAATTTTTTCCGCAAGAGTCGGTCTGTATGTTGTTAAAGGCACAGTACCTGCGGCCTACATGATTCCAAATCCTTCGTGGGATTTTTCCACAGAAAGGCTTGCCGGCCGGTTTTTAATTTGTGCTATTGTAACGTACTAGTATATTGTAAGAGAAGAGGGGAAGGAGATTGGAGAGATAAAGAGATAAAAGATAAAGATAAAGGATAAACGCCCCATATCGGCTTCAGAAACTTCCGGTCTACGTTAACGAGATAAAGAGGGGGAAAAAAAAATTCACAAATGCAGACAATAGAAAGGGAATGGGGTATTGTCGGTTGCATTCGCTCTGTTAACTGGCCGAGTTTGTGGAGTCACGGCAAGAGTATATGCAACACACCAGAGTCGCTTTCGGCCTTTCTCTTTGTCACCCAGTACCGTGCGCCGCATATCATGGATAGAGGAGAGAATTAGCAAACGGCAGCATGACACGAGTGACGAGGTGAGGATTTGGTTGGTAGCCAAGAGGATATTTTTGTTACAATGCTACGGTAGCTAGGTATAGAACTGGTTTAAGAGGTGTAAGATGTCGTTGCTGATCTATGGCAAAGTCGCCACTAGTTCTACTTCCCTTGCGCTCTCGCGTGCCCTCTCGGGCACGGCACGATTAACGTTACGGGAGTGAGTGGAAGGGCCAAGGCCATAGGTTTGAGGATCGTGCCGTACACGTCTGCCGAAGGAGGGGGGAAATGGGTTGTTGGGTCGGGAGTTGGGATATGATAGAGAACGCTCAGACTTCTGGGTTATATAATGTGACACTGCGGCAGATGTTATACATTCCATATGTATATCCCGACCAAAGTGGCATATATGTCGTAGCGGGCTTTTCTCTACAATAGAGATAATTCTTATTGGTGGAAGAGAGAGATATCGGGGTATTTGATTGTTTGGGTAAATAAATATACAGAGGATGATAAGCTGACGTTTTTGGGTAACGGAGCAGGACAAGCCACTTGCAGGTATAGGGCTATAACTCTTGGCAGCTAATTTAAAAAGAGGAGAAATACTAGGTAATAAGTCAATAGCAATAGTAATCATAGCAATTGGATTATTTTTTTCGGTCTAGCTCTACAATTCGGTTTCGAATTAGCTATAGCATTTATCTTAATGGTTGTAACAGATATACGAATGAGTAAGCACCCGGATTACACAAAATCCAGGGCCGGTAAAGTCAAGACGTTCACCGTGGCCCTCGGCTTGTAAGCTAAGATTCACCGCCGGGTTGAAAGAGAGGAAGTTTGTAAATAATACGACATGCACGTAGATCAAGCAGGAAAAGAAGCATGACGATCTGGCAAAGGAGGAGAGCGAAGCTGAGAACGTGTGGGGTCGGCTACCGAAGATGACTTGCGTTCCAACCCTATACTTACAGTATTGTCGGTGCGCTGGCTCCTGAAGTCTCCTGAAAAGAAGGCCGAATCTTGGGCATTCATTCTTCATGCCGGGCTTGCATGACAGGCAGATTTACCACGAGGAGGCATTCTTCCCGAGATGGAACCGTAGCATTGAGTATTGCAGAGGCCGGCGTGCCAAAATGCCGGCCCCCTTTCTCTACTGCAAAACCCGAACTCGAACGAATGAATAGTCTCTAAACGACGCCTCAAACGTCACTTCCCAGTAGATGTACAGTTCAGTACAGTACGTTACAGTCAGGCAAGGTGATGCTGCTCCTCGCTTGCACGCTGGTACGGGCCATGAGCTTTCGCACTGCTGTACCTGCCGCACTCATCCGTGTCTGCCTACTCGGGACAATGTTATCTCTCTGGCTTTGCTGCAAAGCATCAGCGGCAGTGGCAGGCAATAGGATAGAATGGCCTTTTACTGATTGACTGATTGATTGATTTTGCACTGAATTGCCCGTCTGACCGACTGACCGACAGATCAACTTGACCGACTGTGACTGTACCTACCACTTCCGTACCTACCGTAGCCATCCGATTTCTGCCCTCGTCTCGCATTGCGGTTTTTTGGCTTAGTCTTCCTTACATTATCCTTACTCACCATCACCCTCTTTTCTGCGTTGGGGGGTTGTTTTGCTTGTCTTTTCACGTCCCTTCCAACCCGAATTTTTTCCCGACTACCCAATCCAGTCCGGGCTCTTTGGCTCCAAAAAGCGGCGGGAGGTCCAACTCCCTCCCATCCAACCCCCTCCCACCCTACACCTCTGCCCTCTCAATCCCCGAAGACCCGTTCCCCGGCACATGCACGTATGCATAGATAGACGCATCGAAGGCCGCGGGCCAATGGCTGCGCCCGACCCAGGCGGCGTCGCGGGTCGTTTGTGTTGCACGTGACGTCCCAGCCTGGTACTGGCCATGTACTGTACCGGACGGTACTGTCCGTGTACTTGTAAAATGTACGCCGTACAGGTACATTGGCGATGTTGCCTGCCGCTCCGGTGCTTGGTTACCTTTCTTGTCTTGTCTTGCTTTCCGCCTTGCTCTTTGGCTTGTGCTTTGGGCTTTGGGCTTTGGGCTTCCTTGGGCTTTGGGCTGTTGTGCTTCCGGTGGGCTCGGGCTTGGATTGCGTTGCGGTGCCGATGCTGCCCCATGGTGATTACAAAGTGGTGATTACAAAGAGATGCTAGAGCCATTATTGCTGGGACGGAAGAAAGCATTCGGGATTTGCCTTTTCTGCCGTTGGAAAGGAGTTTTTTTTTTTTTTTTTGGAGTGAGGGGAAATGGTGACCCCGTAAGCTACGGAGCTCGAGATTGTGGAACCGTAGAACGTCGGTTGCCGGCAGAGGATATATACGTAAGGCACGGAAGTTGGCTTAAGTTGATGAATAGTTTCATACCTTGGCGTTTTTGGTCTTTTTCTTCTTCTCTCCGTATATTATTTTTTGGTTTTGAATATATGGAATGGCGGGACGGGACGGTTACCGGTAATTGATGGATGACGCAGAGGCAAATGGTGATGCGCAGATTTGAAGCAAGTGTCATTCTCTCTGTAGCTTACTGATCAGTACTGAAGTTAGAGACCGAGGGATTTCACTTCATGTCAATTGCTTGCGTTTGCTCTACCTTTCTCTCAACCTCCTCTTTTGTGGAAATATTTTTAATTTTTTGTTGTTGTGATATTTGCACTGCCGCCAAGAATTTTCTCGCTTCCGGGAGAAAAGGGGGGGCTCGGGGAGGAGGGGAAGGCAGGCAAAGGGCACTCTCTGACCTCTGTATCGGTACTCAGAACCGACGGGGCTAAACAGGGACGGCCCGAGTTGAAGTATCGGCCTACGGCAAGCCGCATGGATAGGCTGTTTGCATAACATGGAACTTTTTGAATGCCGCCCAGCGCGGTGGAAGGGGGAAAAGGGAAAACATTTCCTGGAGAAGGAAAATGAACCGTGTCCATACGCCATGACGTGTCACTGGGAAACTGGAAGTCGGCGCGGGAAGTTGCAGGACATGAAACTTCTATCTTTGAAGAATTCCTTGCTCCATTCTGTATTGAATTCTAGATTTCCAGAATCTTTCCACCATCTTCAGGACTATTACTCCTCCTCAGTGACCTCCCATTTTGCATACGAAACCTGTCGATATCCACATTCCTTCCAAATGCTGCCACCCAAATGCTGCCACCTATATACCATAATGCCATGAATTCCAAATTTTGGGAACCAGTTCCCACACCCATTTTCTCTTTAAACCTAAACCATGCAAAAAAACCAAATCTACAATGTCGGCATCCTAAAATTGCACCGAGTGAGTTATTACGCGACAGGTTGGGTGTCTGATACACGTCCGCCGCCCTCCTCGATGGCGACAGGATGCTTGTCCAGCGCCTCGAACCATTGAATCGCGCTCCCAATCAAGAAACACCACGAGCCCCAGAAAGTTGCCAGCGAGCCTTGATACACGCAGCCAGGGTTGGCAGCGGCGAAGCCAAGCACTCCGCAAAGCGTGAAACCGATTCCCTATTTCTCGGTTAGTCTGCATACAAGGCTCAGAAAAGGGGGGCGGGGAGAATAAGGGAAGAAAATTATTACCCCTATTAGATTCCAGACCCCGATATGCCACCCCAATACCCTTGGCGCAGGTAAGTACCACTTCTGTTGTGTCTCTAACATGAAGAGCGTGCCCGAGACGATGAATCCTGTGCCGCCGATGACCTGTGGTGCCCAGAATGCTCCGTTCTGAGCAGCGACGGTGGTGAGACGGTTGAAGATGGGAGGTAATGCTGTGAAGCCTGAGATCCACTGATGAAAGTATCAGCTTTGTATTCGTCATAAAATGAAACAGCTTTGATAGATATTTGCACTATAGATGAGATATTCTTTAAAGTATTTGTCATATTGTTCCACAGACCAGCCAAAAAGATCAGCACGATCAGTGTAACCACGAGTACATCGGGTGAACACAACTTAATTGCCACGTGAGAGTGGATCTTTGTGGAATAGAGACACGCTCTATCCAGATGAGGCTGACTTTGCGAGACTAACTTCTTCCAAACTTGGAATTCATCTCAGGTCTATGGGTATGAGTAACCAGTAACTTGAAACCCCATGAACCCGAGACGAGCTGGTGATACCAGTCGACGCGTGATACTGGGAAATTCCCCTCATATCGATTGAAATTCATTTGTAATTCTCGGGGAACAGAAGTGAAGAGATGAGGTTGCTGAAATACTCATTCAGGGGCTCCCAATTTGCTTGATTGACAACCGAAAAAAGTACATGTTACCAATAAGAAAAATCTCTGCTGAAACGTGCATAAAATAAATAGAAGAATGACTTACAAAGACAGTAGCACCAATCATTTGTGAAAGGCAGGCCAAGAACCCAACTTCTTTGAAATAATGAGTCGTCAACTCGTGCCATGTCGGCCACCAAGTCCATGAGCGCTCGGGGGGGCTAGATCCATCTCCTGAATCTGTAGTATCACCCTGAGGCTTGCCTGTAACGAAACATTAACATTTGCCTTTGAGAATTTCTAGCAAGTACTAACCTTCAGCAGCCTTCCCCTTCCCAACAAGATTTTTCCGGTTATGATGATGGTGCTTGCAGCCCTGGGGCTTCAATCTAATTAATCCCTCTTCCTCCAAAACCTCCTCGAGGGCCCAACCGAAACAATCCGCACGGCTCTCGTTTACAGCCTCGATCATGAGCAGAATGGAGCCGATCTCGAATATCGTCGCACCGATGAAAGCCGTGATGCCTCCAGCATTGGCAATCTCTCCAGGGAACTCAGTGGAGGGATCTTGAAGCGGAAGCCATACGAAGAAGGCATTTATACACCAGACCACTGAACCCCATGTGAAAATCACGGCGACGAGATAGGATACGTCCCAGTACGGGTACGTGGTGAACATCCGCACAATTCCTTTAAGAGTCTCCTTCACGCTGCTGGTTGGAGGCGGGGTCAGGTAGTTGGCATTTTCGTTGAACTCAGGCGTGACGGTTATGGCATGGCGACCTAGATTCCATTATGTTAATATAACAGCTCATCAATTGTTTTCGTACATATATGCAAACAGATAAAAGGGTTCAAAAAGAGATGCTACATGCCTTTGCGATTGTCCCTGGATCTGTAAAGCCTCTGTACATCTTCCGCGCGAATCTCTCCACCCGGCTTCGTAGTTCCGGCTCTGGCAAGGCTGCTATCCTCCTCACTGCTTGCTCTCTCGGGCTTCTGCCATTTCAATGGGTATTTCCTCGCGGTTGGGTTGAGCGAGCCGAACGGGCCGTAGGATTGGACCTCGTCCTGGTGATGCCCAGAAAAAAGGGGTACGACCATGGCGCTATAGCTGTCGGGTCACAAAGGGCAGTTACAGTAGGCACTGGTGGGTCGATGATGAAAAAAAAAAAGAATAAAGAGCGTCTAGTGAGATAGTGTAAAAAGGAGGAGTTTATGAAACCAGTCCAAAAATTCTTCAAAGTCGTGAAGTTTGTCTTGGCGGTTTTATTTGTTATGACGCAGCATCAGCGGTAACATAATCAAGCTAAGGAAAAGCTTGATCTGTTTGGGCCCGCTCGAGCCACTCAAGTTCAGGGGAGGGTGTGGATGTGGAGAAGCGAGATTTTTTTGGTGAATCGTGCGTCTGGAAACTTGGGATGATGGACCACGTAACCTGTAATCATTTTCCGAGGCCACTTCCGCCCCTTCTCGTCAACTCCATCAATTGATTGTCTTATCGAGTAATTAGGCTTCTTTCCACAGAGGTGTTTTAGAAGTATACACGTCTCTTTCATGCCGGGTCAAGGAAAGTTCCTTTCTCCTTTCAAAAGATCATCTAAGCAAAATGAGTTCAAAATATGATATCACAAAATCTCCACCAAAAGCCATGACTTTCGATGTCTTTGGCACGGTGGTGGATTGGAGAGCCACCGTGACATCAACCCTTATTTACAGTGCTCTTGCAAAGACGTCTTCATCCTCCAGGTCGGCGAGTCTCTCACCGGAAGTTCGGTCTCGTCTGTCTGCGCTCACCAACGAGGACTGGGCGTCGTTTGCTCAGGAGTGGAGGGACGGGTATAAAAAATTTGTCAAAGGATTCATCCCGGGCAAGAGCGAGTGGAGAGATATTGACACGCATCATCATCTCAGTCTCATCGAGCTGCTCAAAAAATGGGATCTGGAAGGTCTCTACACGGCAGAGGAAGTGGAAGAGTTGAGTCTCATCTGGCATTCTCTCGATCCGTGGAGCGACTCGGCTGCGGGGTTGCAGAAACTGGGGACCAGGTTCGTCACGTCGACACTGTCGAATGGGAACCGGTCTCTCTTGAAAGATCTGGACGCGCATGGGAAGCTGGGCTTCAAGATGCTGCAATCTTCGGAAGACTTCAAGGCATATAAGCCGCACCCAACGGTCTATCTTGGAGCCGTCAAGGCGACGGGCTTCGAGCCCGGTGAAGTGGCCATGGTTGCTGCTCACCTGGGTGATCTCAAGGCAGCGAGATCGAACGGCCTCAGGACAATCTACGTTGAAAGGAAGCAGGAAGAGGACTGGAAGCCGGATCAAGAGGAGTACAGGGACGCAAAGACCTGGGTAGACATGTGGGTTACAGAGGATGAAGATGGGTTTGTCGAGGTAGCCAAGCGGTTCGGTATAAATTGAGAGAGAGATTGAGGGATTTTGGGGTTTTCAAATGGAAGGTCGGCCCTTCATCTCCATCTGCATCTGCAACTTTCTGGTTTCTTGTCTGAATTGTACAGTAATGTAATGTTCTGCGCGCTTTGACACAGTATGATATCTTCCTCCTTCCTTGTACAGTACAGCAACCGTACTTTGCATGTGAAATGCGTCGAGGCGCTGCAGGCATAGGTTGTTTATTTTGGTTTGAGGCTCCTCGGGTTATTTTTTAACACAGATGCCCCGGCAAAAATACCCGCCAAGATGGCTATTTTCGACTTCATGCCTACAACGTGCGCGGGGGAAGGGGGGGGGGGAGAAAAGGGGGCAGGGGAGTTCCCATCTTAAAACTTTTCTATTAATGCTCGGGGAAACAAGGAACTTATGTGGACTCGTGTATGAAATGAACGGGATGTTGTTACCAAATGGGAAGCCAATTTCGGGCGTAACGTCTTTTCCTGCGATAGGGGGTGGATAAGGACAATGAAATTGCCTGTGCTGTATGTGTTTATTTACTTTTTATTTCCTGCTCGTCGGTACTTGTACAGTAGTTAGGAGTCTAGTCGATAACGATGATAGGGATGTTGCATCCTTAGACGGGGAGCTTTGGGATGAACTGGTTCATAATAACTAGGTCAGGGGTTGGTTTTACCAGAGCAAGACGCGAGATCTCTCTTCGTCTATCATCTACAGTACGAATTTAGCTGCAGATGGCTGCAGGATGATAAACGACAGACGCCTGATCTATTTGTACGGGACGTCGTCTGCTGCATCTGTACCCAGGTACGTACAGTAGTGTCTGCCACGAAGATCCAGAATCTGGTTGAAACAAAGTTGGGTTGCGTTCAACGTGTAAGAAGCCAACCGTCGACGGGTCAATAGTACATGGCGTTTCTATGAAGGACTGCATTGCATCTGTCGTAACTCGTATGATATTATTGCACTTAGGATTCTCCAGACTTTTCTCCTGTGCCCTTTGGATGCAGCTACATCCGCTGACAATTGCTGGAGGCGTCAAGGGGAAGAGGGCTGTTGATTACAGTTTTTGGTCGCCTGCGGCACGCAAGAGCCAACCCGAGGTCCGCACGCTGATGCGTCTTGAAGATCATTACCGTCGCATTGTACTACTGTGAAATAGATTGCTTCCGCAGGAAGAGAGACTAGAGTTGCAGGAAAGAGAAGGGAAAAAATAGAATTTGAGGGGACAAATTGGTGAAGGGGTGACTGGTGGATGAGGCCGTGGCCTGCATAGACGGCAACTCTTATGCAGCAATTCAGCAAATGCCAAAAGGATCTAAAATTTGCTGGGGAACTACTGCATCTCACTAGGAAAACAATCACACGCGGCTGTGACCCCCGCCAGATTATGCATGCATCACAAATTCTTCAGCTTGAAGAATTCAAGCCTTGTCAGGCGCAGCCGCACAATGGGGTAATGAGCAATGGAGAAAATGGGCAAAACCATGAGGAGCACAGGATGATGTTGTTACAGACAGAACTGGGTCTGCTGCTGTTATTATACTCTGGTGCATCAATGATCGACCCTCACGAGAGAGAGGCGTGGGCCTGTCTCTCATCTCCCTTCCCGATCATCCGTGGGAAAAAAACCCGGATACAGAGAACTGGGCTGTAGGGTCGTCGAACGAGAAGGAGTACCCGGAACCAGAATCTTCTCGCGAAGACCAAGACCAAGCGCTCTTACTGTCCGAGGGTTTTCCCTTGGGATTTTCGATCCATCGGGAGTTTACCAGGTCGTCGGCTTCGAGAGCTGGTTGTTCACTCGTCTGGCTACGGTGAAAGTACGGATTTCGGGACGGCCCAGGGCCACGCCCAGTGGAAGGTCTCAAACACCTAAAACACGTTGCTAAGCCCCTTTCAGACAAGAACAATCCCCAACATTCATTCCAGTATTAGAGTTTTTGGTCCGTTCAGATTTAGCTTCAAGGGACCTGCCATAAGAACGCTCTGATATGAACGGCGTGGTCCTGTACTGTCTGGTAGTGCATTATTCTTACACGGTAGTTGTGCCGCATCCTTCAACAAAGGTGCTCTCTGACAATAGCATCGTTCTTTTACGGCCTCGTCCGAGGAGGACGGTGCCAGTGAGAGGTTCGGGGGTTCTTAGGCCCAAACGATCGACAGCCTATTATTGTTGATAAATCGCCCCTTTTGCACCGAGGGAACGTGATGAAAAAAAGATTGGCCGGTTGACTGGTGATGGGATGGTTCGTCTGCTCGGCTTCAATCCGAAGCCTTGCAATAAAATTCAAAGGATCAGCTCCAAATCATATTACCAACAGCAACAGCCACTCAGAACCCCTCGCTGGGTCCCCGGTCCCTCCGTCGAGATTTGGCGGGCGAGTACCACTCAACAGTCGTCTCTTGGCGGTCTTTGAGGAGGTTTTTGGAACTCTGGCCGCAGGTTAGGTCGGGTCAGGTCAGGTTTGCTCAGATTAGATCAATCGACACGAGTCGTTTTCTCCAGTGCCCGTGACAGCGCGCCCGTCATGCATCCGCCTTCAGCATGGGAAGTCGGGGAAGGTAGGTCGAATCCATAAATGAATCTGTGCACGTTCTTGCATGAGCGGGGTTTGATCTAAGCACCTGTCGCTCCGGAGTCGACTATGGCATCGACGACGGGTGGTTGTGGCTGGCCGTGGTCGTGGTCGTGGCCGTGGCCGTGGCAGTCGTGAAGGCAGATGGAGGGATATCCATCCCTATCCTGACCGGACTACAGTACAGTGGCAGAGCATCATGCCCACCTGGGCCCCTGGCCGTCTCGCGCCTGAAGCCTGGACCATTTCGATTCCGACGAGACAGGACAGGACCGTACGTACAGTACTGTACAGTACTGTACAGTGCCGGACAGGACGGTATGAACGGAACAATATGGATATGAACAGTCAGAACTTAGAAGCCCCCAGCACCGGCGCTGCAGGAGGTTAGAGCCAGAACGAACGCCAGAGAGCCAGGTCAAGGTCCCCGAAACCCCCGGCGCAAACCCTGTGGCGTGGTGGGAGGCCTAGTCCGCGAGGCCCCCGCGGGACCCCACTCAGCGTCCTCTCTCATCCACTGAGATGTCACTGAAGGCCACTGTCACCCACTGGAATCCACCGAATCCAGCGACCGTCACACACGCACATCCCATCAATCACACACTGGCACGCCCACTGCCACTGCCAATCCCGCTCCCATCGTCTACTGTCCACAGAACCCGCATTATTCGCATCGAGCCCCGTCCAAAACGCATTCCAACGTTCCTGGACGCTCCCCCCCCTGGTCTCCCTCGTTTCTCTCCTCCCAGTCGCTCCAGCAAATTACACCCCTCGCTGTCACTCGGCACCCAGCTAAATCCCCCGTAGTGGCTTCTCGTTCCCCTCCCAGGGCCCCAGCCGACATCTTCCCCTGGCCCCCCTTTAACCCAAAATCAAACTCATGGCGTTTTTTCCAACGACGATAGGAAAATGCGCGTGGGAAGTCGGCCCACCCGGTCGATGCTCATTGCTCATGCTGCCCCCAAAGAAAAATGTCTGTGTGTTGGAAGAACCTACACGGATCAGCATTTGTTCATTTTGTTTCGACGTAGTGCAAGTAAGAGTGCAAGTCCCAAAAAAAAAAAGTGCAGTGCTGAGTTGTGAGAGTTAGCAAGTGCGCACCCGTTCGTTGAACTTGGAACGCGTCTTCTTCTCCTTCGTTGTGCACTCTTTTCCCTCTGCTGCTCTTTTGCTTCCTTTTGCGCTGCGAACCTCCACCCATTCTCCATTGGGTCTATCAGTGCAGTGCAGTGCAGCGCGTTTGATTTGAGGGCACGTACATTTCTCTGCTCCGCCAAAACCTCATCTCGCGGGACCGTAGACGAACTCTCCTCATCCCCATCCATCACGGTTTTTACTTTTCTTGAACGCGCATATCTGCCACTACGGGTAAGCACGTCGTGCCCTTCCAGAAGCTCCCAAACACATGTGAACCCCAGTTGGGAACACAAGAACTTCGAATCCTGTCAAAAGGGTCAAGAAGAACGGTTCCATCTCGGGGGCATGTTCCACCTGGTCGGCATCAAATGTCGCCTCGATACCAATGCTAATTCGCTCTCGGGACCGCAGATCAGCTCACGAAAGACACGAATTTTGTTAGACCATCTCGCTGCTCGCCTGTACGACATAAGAGAACGCTGTCCTCGGCTCCATATTTGAGTTTGTCTCAATTCGAGGGCACAGCACAGTCTTTGCATCCTCCCTCAAACGCGCCAATTCCGCGTTGTAGGAAGGCATATCATATTAGACATGAGTGACGAGCGACGGTCATAACACAGCCATCATCTGATATCGAGAGGCGAGAGAGAGAAGGCATATCTTGGACATGGAATAAATGGTGGGGGAATGCTCTTGAAAACCATCCCGCATTCTCCTTTTGGGCATATTGTTCGCATACATTCCGGTCTTAAAAAATAAAAGGGTGAGCTAAGACTCGTGGTCAATGCACATATTATTGGTCAATGTTCGGACCAATTTGTATCCTCTTGCGAGTACGACTGACCTCGATGATAGTCTTGCATACTCGCAATCTGTTGGACTGCGTTGAAAATAGACAGTTTCTTTTGATAAAAGTAAAGTTCTTATCCAGTAAGTCTTCTTCTCAACGGTCTCAACCCCGCCGCGCTTCAAGGTATCCTTGACTATATAAAACTTATAACTAACTTATCTATGTCAAAGCGTCTCTAAGCCATTGATTTGTTTTAAAACGCCTATTCAAAAATTCCTTGCAGACTAAGTCTGTTGAAAGTATCCACAACGGCCCTAAGGACCCATTCAGGGGTCATCGACGTACATCATTCCATACTTGATACAAGAACAGTTGATTCCCTGGATTCCAAACGCTGCATGGGATCTCAACTGTTCAGTACCCGTATTATCTCTTTGAGAGCGACAAAGTGATCGCTTACGTTCACGATGACGGCGTGGGAGACAGAAGATGAGTATGCTGCGGCTGCTCAAGCTTCTCTTCCCACTCCCACCGACACACCCTACCGAACTCCGTCACGCGGTTCGCGGCGGTCCTCCAGACAAAAGTCGGTTTCTTCGGGACCTTCCTCGTCGCCTCCCCCTCTCCCTGCAGGCGAAAAGAAAAGAAATTCAAAAGATGTGACCAATGATGAGAGGTACTTTTTTAGTATCCCCGCCCCATTATATTCCAGCTACTAACTTGCAAAAGTATTTCGATCCTCGATCCTCGACGGTTCACTCCAACGTTGCATGCGAATTTGGTTTCCGAAATTTTGGCTTTACGAAGGGACCAAGAAGAGAAAATGAAAACAATTGAAAATCTGGAAACAGAACTACATGACACCAGGGGAGAACACGAGCAACTTGAAGAAGCTCTTGTAGTAACAGCCAAAGAAAACCGATCTCTGAAGCGACAATTGGCCTTATTAGAAGGAGGCACATCGTCAGCTCTATCCGAACTCGCTCGAGAACGAGATGAAGCCGTTGACTCGATTGCTGAGTTCAAGAGACGTTTGGAAGTAGCACAGAAAAAGACCCGGAGTCAAGAGGAAGATTCGGACCGAGTACATGATTTATGGGCCAAAGATAAAGATAATTGGGAGGATGAGAAGAGGAAGCTTGAACGTAAGGTTCATGTTGCCGAAGGTCGACTGAAGACGGTTCTTGAGGAAGTCGCTTCATATCAGGCCAGCCACCAAAATGGCCAGCAGCACCCAGAGAGTGAGCACGAAGACCTGTCGAGGGACCCAGTTCACGGCCATGGCAGTGATACTGCCAGTGTACGCACTATGAGCATGACCAACAGCATCCGTTTCTCAATGCTAAATGGCCCGAACGGCTATGCTGGAACAAAAGTCAACGGCGTAAGCTTGGCAGACGAGTTGGACCTCGACGAAGATGATGATCAGCAGACAGACCTTGATGGCCGTGAAAGCGTCCTCTCTGTTTTCCACAAACGAAACCAGAGCCGGGAAAGCTTGTTCGTCAAAACTCATCGACGAAATCAAAGTGTCGAAAGTCTCATGCGACCCGGAAGTGTTGCCCGAGGTAGATTGCTGGCCAACCAAGCAGTTATAGAAAGACTCGAAGGTGGCATCCTGGAAGATGACGAGACAGTACCACCTGTAAAAGTTAAGTATGTGGATACCGGTATTCAATACTCACCTCCACCGTCGCCCAAGTTGGCAGCGATTGAAGTCGTTTCGGTGATTGAGCCAATGCCAGCCAATGGCTCAATTATTTCAGGAAAGATAGAGAAACAATCCGAAATGGTACATCGAGAATGGGAAATTGAGGCAAATCAACGAAGGAAGCGTGTACACGCAAGTCCACCGTTGGTAATAGAGCCTCCCGTGAGCAGTTCAATGGTATCATCAGCCTCGCAGACTTTAGAAGATCCTCTGAGCCCTCCTCGCACACCTATATCACCTACTAGAGCTCCCCCGCCACCTCCAATGGCCGATCTGGCACGGGAAATGATATCAAACTCTACACAAACAGAGGTTCCCGAACTGCAGTCACCCAGACGAGCTCCACCTCCACCGCCCATCCCAATTCCATCCATTCAATTACATCCTCCAAATTCCGCTCCCGCTACACCGCATGAACCACTACTTCCACAGCATTCTAAGGATGCAGGCTGCCAGGTTTCCATGCAGGTACCCATCCCATCGAGATCCATTGCCGTGCAAACGGAAGAGATCAGGGTAGCCCAGAGACTCAATCTACTTCCGCCCCATCTCCAGCCTTCCGCTATCTCCTCCAAGCCACCATCCCCAGAACCTACTTTCGAAGAGACAAAGAGATTCTCTCCCGTGCCAGGAAACTTACCGCCTCGAAATCCTAGGCGCATGAAGAGCCGCCAAAGTTTAGAACAGGAGGTTCCATCATCGCCGCCGGAGATTCCAGCAGTGGAGACTCGAGATGCGTATCCAGGAAACAATGACGACGGACCTTTATCAAGAGAAAAGGGGTCCATCCGACGTCCTCATCGAATCAGCAGCTTGTTTGCTGGTTTCGATAATCTCAGCTCTGATGACGCCGAGGACTTTGCTGATGCGGACATGAGCGACAATGATTACAGAACACCACTTTCTGCACCGAAACCCGCGGCTACTACGCATAGAACCAGCAGACGCATCTCATCTGGCCCGGCATCCGTCCCAGAGCATGTAGAGGTCTCCGAAACTTCAAGGCCATTGCCTAGGAAGACTTCTACAAAGATCAGGACCAGTGAAGCCAGCGAGGAGATTTCGTTACCGGAAGTGCAAGCCCTCCCACTCAGATCAACCATCAAGGCTGCCGTTCGTCAACTTGACAAACCGTTGACTTTAGTCACGAACACTAAACCCAGTGCCATGCGACGTGCTGCCCTCATCCAAAGTGGCGTAGCCGCTCATCAAGGTCGTTCCCGTAGTCCAAGTCTCCCAGAACCTGTGAAAGAACCTCCGTTCCCAATTCCAACCAGAGCCAGCTCGAGAAGACCTCCTATCAGTGCTAGTGCTCCTAGTGACGGTAATCGAAGCCCGACCTGGGGCAGAGGGTCAGGAAGAAGCCACTATCGGGCAAATAGCATTAGAAAGGTCAGATCTGCTGCAGCTCTGCCAAGGGGTGGTCGATCTTATCGACGCCATGGTAGCCGATCCCCTCCTCCAATGTCGGCATCAACAGATGCTCCTGACAGTCCTCAGCTTCCACCAATGCCAAACAACGAGATTACCACACCTCGTTATATGCGAGACACTGGGAGCAGCCGATACAGGTCGCATAGGCAACAACCATCCGCGAACACTGCGAATACTGCAAATACTGCAAATACTACCAATACTGGCAGCGGATCTATTGGAAGCTCCAACCAAGCTACCAGCGTCGTGGATGCCATTGCTCAGACGATGGTTGGTGAATGGATGTTCAAATATGTCAGAAGACGGAAGTCGTTTGGCGTTGCCGAGTCTAATGGTATGGATGGCGACAGTGCTAATGGCGTTCGCCATAAGCGTTGGGTCTGGCTTGCTCCTTATGAGAGGGCCGTGATGTGGAGCAGCAAGCAGCCAACATCTGGGTCAGCTCTCATGGGCAAGTCTGGTCGGAAGTGTAAGCCGTCTCTCCCTATCCTAATCCTCAGAAACTAACTTTCCCAGTGACTATCCAATCTGTTCTAGACGTCAAAGACGATAATCCTGCGCCTAAGGGAATATCGTCGCTCTTCAATCGGTCTATTCTGATCTTAACCCCAGCCCGTGCTCTCAAATTCACAGCCACTTCTCCAGAACGACATTACATCTGGCTCACAGCACTCTCCTTCCTTGCTCACTCCTCTCAAGCGGTCCCCGAAATCGTTCAAGCACCGCTCCCAGTCCCAGCTCCCTCAATTCCGGACTTTGAAATCCCACGCCAAGCCAACCGTCTCCGCAAAAACGGTATCCGGGACTCCATTCGCATTGCGAAAGGCAAGACATCCGCTGCACACTACGGCCCGACAACCGTTCAAGACCAGAACATTCGGGAGGTCGAGTCCTTTTACTCCTCTCGCACAGAGCCGCCTCCAGAAATAGCAGCCGATCCTCCCATCGTGCCACGCTTCACTGATCGTGGACCCAGTTCCCATGGCTCTCAGATCGCCCACGGAAGGAAACGCAGCAACACAGGCTCTCGGGTCCCTCCACCACTCTCCTTCCGAGGCTTCTCCGGTCCAGCAAGCAGTGGCCATGCGCCCACATCCAGTACTGCCGGGCTCAGCATCGCCACCACGGGTTCATCAGACATATACAATCAGTCCATCTCTCAATCCCTTTCTCAATCCCTCTCCCAATCCCAATCCCAACCATCTTCTGTGGCAGGCTATAATGGCATGAGCGCCAGCGGCAGGTCATCCATCCGAACGTCTGACGCAAGCGGACGCCCTGGAATCGTGGTAAACAACTTCTTCGATGCGGTCGGAACAGTCCGCATGGAGGCCTTCATCAGCCCGTTGGGTATGACCCGCTTCGACGATTTCCCAGATGAGCAAGACGAGATGGAATTCACCGGCACGCAAAGGCGGCGGAGCAGGGAGCACAGGAGACGTTCTCGCAATAGAGATAGTTACTACTCTAGCAGAGGCAGGGTCAGCGAAGACTTCTACGGCGGGAGCAAAACGGCCGGAGAGGAGGAATATGCCCATTTCGACGGCATGGGGTTCACGAACGACCCATTCCGTGGATTCTGATCTCCCTTCATATTTTTACTTTCTTTCTCTCTTTCAAATGTAAACAATTGTATTGTTTTAAGTGTTGGTGTTTAACGGGATACCTAGGAGAAATATGGCGTTAATACGAAAAATGGCTCGCGCCTGGTTTCGTTTCATAATTTTTGTTCCCTAAAATTCTTTAGGAATAGGGAAGGTGGGGAGGGAGGAAGGGAGGAAAGGAAAGGAGTTATACGTGGTGTTTTCTTTATGTACGAGTAAACACTCTCCCGATTTTTCTATGTCTTTTCGACCCACCAAAACATTTGCACGCGAAACCGCGCAACAGAGAATACCTCTTTTTTTATATATTTCCCAACCTCGCCTTTCGGAGGCTTTGTTCCATTCTGGCTTTGGTTTTCGGTATGGATTGGATTGGATGGACATCGAGTATTGAGCAGGAACGCACAGAAACTATGTATGGGAGGGATACGTGAAAAGGGTGTTTTTGACTTTTGACCTCTTAAAATGTATATTTTTAATTTTCTCTTCTTTCTTCATCAGGTGCGAGGGGCGAGGGGATACCGATTAGATACCCTTATATCATGTGTGTGGATTGTGGATTGATTGGTGTAAAGTTTTAAAAAAACAAAAATTCTTCAGGCATAGGAACCACAAAATTCAAAACAATGGAAGGAAATCAAAATACCTTTTTTTCTTTACTTTTTCCCTCCCTCCTACCCCACCACCTTCATGCGAACCCGCCGCTTTCTCTCGCCACCCCTTTTTTCTATCCTTTTTTGGCCCCGTTTTAGTATATGCTCGACATACCGCCGATCACCCCCTTCCCTCTCTGCCGTTCACGTTCCTCCTCTCATGTACAAACACGGCAATTATTTGGACGACGAGAGGACAAAGAGCGATATCACTTGTTTCCTCCCAGGGCACGTTTTTTCTCTTCTTTCCTTTTTTTCAGCTTGATATATTAAATTAACACCAGCTGTATATACCACGTACCGTACGCATTGACCGATCTGCAGCGCCGTCGACGGGGTTTGGAAACACGTTGCCCAGAGTCTCAAGGCTTATGGCTCGGATATGAGCAGCGTTGTCTTGTATATGCTACAGTGCGGCCAGTACATTTCCCAAAACCGACCAAATATCATAACCGTAAAGAAATTCTGCATTTTTTCCTTTTCGAATTTCCCATTGCGGGAACGGAGAAAGATGAAAAAAAAGTGGGTTGCGGCATGTAGGTGAAGTAAGTGGATTGGTTGTTGTCTGGTTCTCAAGTTACGGAAAAATATTAAATAGCACGTAACTTAATATAACTTCCTACAGTCATTACTGCTTGTGATTCCTTCTTGGATACAACCCTTTAGCCTAGTCTCTAGTAACAATTTGTAAAGTAAGTTATTTGGTGCTGGTGCTACATATATCCTTCTCTTCCTTGCTTGAACCACGCCCTCATACTCCCGGTATGAGGAAAAATAAGACAAGATCTGGTTTAGACTATTTAATGTAGACTATGCATCTGAGATAAAATATAAAAAATATCCAAAAACTTAATATACTTCTTTCAGGTCTCGAACGGGTTTATTTAATATGTTGAAAACCGCCAGAGAATAATTATTTCAACAAATTATTTAAAAAATTCCAACAAAGTTAAAAATTTCGAAAGTTTCTAGATCATATTTTATTTTTCAGCACCCAGTAACAACCAAGAATGAGCCGAATGGCTTTTTCTCTCTTCTAAATCTTGGGTTTGGATTTTGTTGGGTTTAAGGACCCTAAAAGGGCAATTAAAGGGGGATGATAACAATTCAATAAAAATAGCCTTTTTCCCATATATTGTGCTCGGCCTTCCCCAATACCATTACAGATTTGGATTAGGATCTAAAAAAGTTTAGGATATTGTATTTGCGTGGGTGGAGGGCAATAAAGAACGGAGGAAGTTAAAATAGAAAGTTTATTGATTTTGAGTTTAACTTATTTTAGTTGTACTGAGTTTGACTTGGTACTCCAGAAAACTCCCCACTACCCTCGTGTTTTGGTTTCTCGCCCTTTCAACCCTCCTGCACACAGCTCTCACTATTCAAACACGAAATAATACTTCACGGTCTGGTTACTTACCTAGTTCAAACCTACAAGTCACAACAATCTGATGCGGAGGAGGCTGAAAGAGTGTGTTGAGATATGATTAGATTACAAAAGGAGAGAGCTACTCGCATCATATAGATGTACATATGCCTGATTGTATTCTTGGCATAATACTATGATATAGATAACATGCCTGAACTCAGGATCTTGTGCACACCTTTCTGAGTTTCCCTACGTCTGCAAAGTACCCCTCCCTATATCATGGAGAGCGGAAGTGTGTTTTTCAAGCCCGGTTACTTCCCATTAGCACAAACCCAAATATTTTAGTCTTACTTCACTCCGTTATGGTCTCCGATCACTCCATGAAGTGAGGGAAGACGCAACACTGATAATTATTCCCACCAGCACTAGGCCGTATTAAAAGAAAAGGACATATCAGCCTTACTCACCTCTGTCTCAGTCATCCTGGGCCCCGACAATATGATACTTGGAAAGGCTCACCCGAGAGGAAGTGACCCGGAGAGCACCCATGACCGGTCCAGTCACCATAGCTATATATATCCCTGGCCGTTGGGCCGATAGCAGGTGTTCATGAAGCAGCGCTGGATGTCGTCGGGGTCGTCGGGGCACCAGTTCGCCTTAGAGGACACGCCGTTGGCCACCTTGCATGTCGCGGTGTGGATACAGATACCTGGCATGGGACCGGAGGTTGGTCCGAGGTTGTCGTCAGTGCAGTGGCCGTCGAGGAAGACGTAGGTGGCGTGGGAAAGAGGAGAAAAGGGGGGTGACTTGATGGATGACTTCACTTTTGGGCGCTAGCTGCTAAGAGGTTAAGTTTTGGGAGAGGTTATGACTAAGAATGAGAACATGGGATTCCGACGATAGATAGATGGTAGCTAGCTGACGTGATCTTTCACATACGTGTTGCCTAATCAAGTAGCAAATAGCTAAGTCTTCTATTGAGAGCTGAGAATACAGAAAATAGAGGAAACACCCCGAGATCTGGCGATACAGCAACGAGGGCTGATAAGTCAAGCGAATGAAATATAAAGGACGTCACTTGGCTTTGCAGAAAGGTTGAATCACGACCGGATTTGCATTAAAAAAGTATCTAAAAACGGTGGTTTGTGAATAATACTGAGAGATATTGCTACTGACTCGGCAGCAACTTTGTTTTACGACCCAGTCGGCTAGTCGCAGATGAAGATCGCTAATAGCCTCTATTCTGAATACTAACTCTTTGAAGAATAGGGAGGTAGATGGGTTGGTGAAGGATACTGGTGCCAATTGAGACTACTTTAGACTGAAGAGTACATCTCTTGGCTGCATAGTAGGACTCCTGGCCCCTGAAGTCGACTAAAACTTATCGGAATGCCATATTTTTCGAGAAATTATGGAAGGAGAGGGAGAGAGAAAGTAGATTGGAAACCATGGCATAAAATCAGCTTCTCTCTCTCGGAGCTTATAAAACAGTCATTAGGAATGCTGCTCAGCTATACTATTGATGCAGAATCCGACCTAGAATAGAACGGCGTCGTTTATAGACCTGGATGACAATGGATGTATATTACACTTGGAATTCACTGAGAAGGGAAAGCAGTAGGCTATATTTTATATTGGATAAGAACTAACCCAAGGACTCTATCTAAAGATTTTATTCTGTTGTAGCTACAACTTGGTACTTGCTTTTGAAACTGGACAGATAGTAGAATAACATTCTTGAGAGAGTGCCCAAGAGTGTTATAGAGATCGAGGCTCTTCAATATGTGAGCCGCAATATAGTATTTTTGAAAAGAGAAGTGCAACTGGAGAGATTCTTGCTAGAGGTGGAGGGGCCTTTAGAGAGGGAGAAAAGTATTTCGAAAGAACAAGCAGTGGCTCTTAGCCTGAGACGGAGTTTTGGCAATGTCTCAAGGATAAGGACAATGAGATCCTGGCTAAAGGCTATTTGCAGAACTCTCAGATGGGGGAGAAAGCTAAAGAGGAGTGTGAATGTATAAGAGAGAGAGCGTTCTTAAAAGTGATGTAAAATTTTAACAGTAGAGGAAAATAAGGGAGAGAGAGAGAGTTATAGATGGGATTTATCTGGCATAGTTTGTTTGAGTTAGGACATTAGTGATGTTCCAGACCTCGTTAACTTGGCTGAGGTCAGAACAATTTGCAAAGAAGGGCATTTCTGATAAACATCCTGAGAGAAAGAAAAAAATGCAGCAAAGACTAAAGGGGCTGAGAAGCTACAGAAGAGAAGGATATCATCTAAAAGAAATTACATTTTATTAAATATATTTCTTGATACTGATGCCAGGGTACTGTAGGTATAAGCGAGACGGGACAGTTCTTGAGGTCAACCGGCACGTGACACCCGCGCTATTCCTGTTCCTGACCCTCATGTCTTCTCTTCTCTCTGCAGGGACCTGCACTGTATCGGTCGATATCTTTGTATCTTTCTCTATCTTCCCAACTCAATCTCAATCTCCTCTCTCCCGCAGCCCCAATCTCCCTCCCGAATTGCAGCGCAGGAAAGGCGCGATCAAAACAAACGCCAGACATAAAACGCGTCCTCGTCGCGTCTCCCCAAAGCATCGCCGTCCGAAAAAAAAAAGTCGTTTCCCCAATTTCTCTTTTGAGGAATTGAGGCCTCGAGGGCATATCTGCTCCCATGTTCTCTCCATGCTCTCTGCCATGGCCCAAATGAAGATCCCCCCAAATCCCACCTCGCAATCTCCACTCTCGTCACGTTTGGTGGCGGCGGTCCGCGGTTCATTCGCCCAACGGCGTCCAACCAAGTCCCGTCTCTGTCGCCGCGCAAATGCATCCGAGTGACCATGTCAGCCATCTGCATCCACTGCCTTCACCCTCATTTCGCTTACTCCTCCCTCCCATGGGACCCATCTTTGCTGGACTTTTTTCACTCGCCGGCCCTGGTCGACTCGACCGCCACCAACACAAACGCAACGCCGCAAAAGTATTCCCTTTTCCTAATGTGTCGATGGTCGAGGCTAACTCGTAGCACGAAATAGTTCGCCATTATTTATTATTTTAAAATTACTGTACACCCGCCTCTGCCAAGTCAAATCTCCGGATGACGGGGGCCGACACGCCCAACGAGTGGACAACCCAACGCCAACCCCCCCTCCCCCTTCGAAATGAAAGAGAGAGCTCGACGGTTCGAGACTCGAAACTCGTGTTTGGGTGATTTGACGTTTCCGGTCTTCTTGTTTCTTGTTTTCTTGGTGAGGCAGCTAGGATTTGCGAAGTTACAGACGTACTGTAGAAGAGGACAAGAAAAGAGGAGATTTGATCAAATGCCAGGCCCGATCGGCCCCTACCAACTAGCACCCCTATCTTCGCCCTTCCCGTCCCGTCCTGCACAGCGAACAGCATGTTACCGTAATAAGAAAAGCCAAACAATACAGTACTGACTGGAGTGACAAGGCGGAGGGAGAGCGACAGTGGGCACAGAGTGGTGGGAAGGGAGAAAATAGAAGGTAGGCCTGGCAACTGACGATCAAGCACATGTGCATTGCATGCGCAGATGCACTTCCCAAGTCATTCTTACTCGCCCACTGCACTGCACTGAAGCTTTTTGCGAGCAGTACCTTTTTCGAGCAGTCACACGTCACAACCAGCATAACTTCGGCGACAAATGTCACCTTGCAAATCCTGTAACTTTGACTGCCACGCCGTAGTATGCCACGCATAGAAGCACACAATAGTAGTAGAGTGCAGTACTGTGCAGTACAGTAGCAAAAACTGGCATTTTATACGCCAGTCGCAGTGAGCACGCGCAACACCCAGCAAAGGTACAATCTGGTAGAGGCACAGGGTGTTTCTCACGTACCTACGTACCTGGAGCAGACTCTGTATCAAACAAACGAAACGTACTCTAGGTGCGACGAACATCCTCTGCTTTTCAGACGAACCTCCAAGGTGATCACTGTCTCATCTTCCCGCGACGTAGAACAAGGGGTTTACATACAAACCTAAATGTAATAATATAAACTGGAAACGAAATAAATTGACATGACGATAATGAAAGAGAAGGCCGAAAAGCTTGTCTTGACGGCGAAACAGAATAGCTAAGAAAGGAAAACCTGGTTACTATCTACAGTAACAAGATTCATTCAACAGAAATAAACAAAACAGAGCAACAATAACCGTATCACACTATCAATTCCCACAATCACACACCAACAGCGCCAAAGCGCACCGTTCCGTTGGATCCAAGTTTGTTCAGTACTATCGTTTTTCTTTTCTCGCGACCGTAAAATAGTTTAAACCTTCAACCTCAACCGTCACAATCCTATCCTATCAGATAGCTGTAGTACAGTATAGTGTACTTATCCGGCGCGGGGATTCCGGGCAGTACGTTACCGTACCGTGTACCGAAAAACAAGCTGAAGTCTAAAGCTGAGAGAAAAAAGGGGGCGCTGGGCTGTGGGCTGGGCTGAACGGCGCTCGCTGAACGGCGCTGGACGGCGCTGAGCGATGGCGGACGACGGTGTGCTGCGCCGAGCTGTGCTCTGTTTGAGCTCAGCCAGGCCGATGGCGAACCTTCGTCCTCGATCAAAGTCACGAGGTCACCCTCTCTCACTTTCAATAAGGTCATATTGTAATTTTTTAATTTTTTGTTTTATTGCTTATATACTTGGTAACTACTAAACAAAAACTCAAAGCCGCCTCATTAACTGCTTTCTTTATCACTCAAAAGAAGACAGGACACAAGGATTTTTAAAAAGGGTTGCTGGGCCAAAACTTGGTCTCCGAGCAGTGCTACCGTCTGTTTCTTCAAAATTCTACCGTACAATAGATGATTGTTGCGCGATGAACATGACAAGAGACTCGAAGAAGCACTGATGTGGTGCTGTATTATATAGTATGATAAGCTTTCATTGAAGAGACCAATAAACACACCCAGCGTAGACAGTCATTAATGTATAGAGAACAAGTCTATAAACGAAGAAAATAAAAGCAAAACATAAACTGAGATTAGAAGAGAACAATGATTCAGGTGGAACAAGTTGTTGCGCTGTTGTATTGGGCCAAAACTCCTCTGCCCTCTCCTCACGGATCGGTAGAGAAGATATGGAAGATTATTGAACAAGAACCCGACAACCCGGGAGATGTCTCGAGACACCTGAAAGACCGCACACTTCGGGGGTATGATAGGATCCTCGTGCTGTTGGGAAACAAACACTCTCGACCACACAAGCAATTACAAGAAAAAGGATGCGGCCTGCATTAGAGGAACAACTCCAGCGAGCAATGCAGAACACCATGATTAAGCCCAAAGACCACTCCGCTTTCCCCACGCCTTTCCACCGTCCCAGCGCTTCTCCTCCGTCATGAATTACCGAGTGCCGGGTTGGTAAATCGTACGTTCGTGACTATCGGATTTGCGACAGGATGTGAACCGCTTACAAAAGGTAAGCGGCGAGGCCGAGGAGACCAGCAAGGCTAGCTCCGGAGAGAGCGAAAGCCTTGTTGGCACCGGAAGCAGGTACGGTGGATGGCTTTGGTGTACCTGGAGCAGCACCGGTTCCAGCTGGGGTCTGGGCTGGTGCAACATAGGTGGTGTTGGGGTAGACTGGGGCACTATTTAAAAGTTAGTCACATTGCTTCATACTGTATTCCACAGTTCAAGGGTACCAGGTGTTGCAGTACACTACGCTGGTGGGAACCACTGGCTTAACGACTGTGCATGGGCAGTTGGTGATGGTCAAGGTGGTAGCCTAGTAGATATGTTAGCCATTGCTTTCGGACACGATAGTGGGTTTCCAATAGTTCCGGCAGACTGGGAGGCTCATGCTCTTCCAAGCGCCGTCACATCTCGAAAACCCGTCGATCTGGAGCTTCTCGTACCTCGGAGACAGTGTAGGTAACACCGTTGAAGGTCAACTCAGTAGCAGCAGGGCAGACAGTGGTGTATGCGGTGTAAACCTCAGTGACATAGGTAGCGTTGCTATAAGCAGAGACGGTGGTGGCTGCGAGAGCGGCGAGGGCGACGGCGGTGAATTGCATCTTGACGGTTGGTGATATTAAGTTACTTTAAAAGTAATTGGCGGATTGAGGTGGTTGAGGAGTTGGAGGATGTAGATTGGATTGTTGGTACGTTGTTGAACGAATGTAAGTGACTAAAAGTCAGGTATTGTACTTGTGAGAGCGAGTGTGGGTGAAGAGGAAAGAGAGAGACGAAGATGGGTGGTGGGAAGTTCTTTATACGGAGGCAGCTGCGAGAGAGGTTTAGCGTGGGAGAGCCGAAGCGCGAGCAGGAAACAGCGCGCGCAGGCACGACGGACCAGCCATTGCAGGGGCCCACCAGGGCAGGCAAGAGCGGTTGGAACTAGCGTGGACTAGTGGGCGTCCAGGAGCGAGGCGTCGCCAAGGGGGCCCGGCAGGGAAAAGTGGGCTGGCGTCTTGGCACTGGTCGGCCGGGGGAAGAATCCAGAGAGGACGACCGGCAACGCGTTGGGATTGGATCGGCTGGGGTCAAACATTACCCGAAACAGGCAAGGGCGATGGACACCGCGTAAATTACCCAAACCATAATATTTCAAAATTATGCCGCAAGGAGGCAAGCTTGCCGCGTCGTGGGTCGCCCCTATTCCATTTCCCTGTCCTGAGCTGTACGAAGTAATTTGCGCCCCAGCTGGTGCCCCGGACCAAAGTCGAAAGGGAGAATGTTGGTTAATGAGTGGAGTGTACATTGCTCATGCTCAACTGCCACTTTCCACATATCGTATCGTACTCTTCAGTAAATCCTGTACAGTTACCAATATCACAGTCAGTTAGTCCTACTATCCCATTACGGTCCTCCTGGGCATATAAGGCCCATCTGTAATAGTCGCCTACGTCGATCCCCGAATGTGACTTCGTACAGTACCGCTCTCCTTTTGGTCCTTGAGAGCCCCTAGCCAGCATGTCTCTACGTAGTCAGGAGGTAGTGGCGACAGCGGAACGGAGTACAGTACACTGGGGGCTCCTGAGTACGGAGATACAGTACTGTTCTGTAAACGTGCCTGATTACTATTTTCAATATCATGTCATAAGTGCTATATCACTATGATTGACCCAAGACATGCCACTATGGTGCCTTCGTATTATTTGGCGAGTGGAACATTTCATCCAGGACGAAGCATAGTTGATGCCCTCGATATTTGGACCCCTATATTCACTCGTTCATTCACTTCTCACCAGTCGCAATTATCCATACGGATATACGTCCTTCCTCAGTCTGGTAACATCATCACAATTAATCCTCTCCGGCGTGACTCCCCCAGCGCCTCGGTGGCTGAGATCAGCGCGATATTCATAGACGCATACTGTAGATTAACAGCATTACAGCCTTACGAACATATGACTCTGTCCATAGAGTAAACCGGTAGTTTTTTATTGCGTCGCTGACTCAGGAGCTGACCAAGTTGACTGTCAAAATGTGAAGAGGCACGGAGTTATATTCGGCATATACCAGGACTCACCAGCATCTTCACGTCATATGATCCATCACTCATATAAGCATATATATCGGCCAGACCGTAGCAATGGAGTACAAAGTAGAGCATAAACACATTCTGTTTTTTATTCATGGCCCAGAGCTTCTTCATAAGTAATTCCAGCACTGCCGACACGGCCGTCTGCGCCGTTCAATCGGCCCATGCAGCAATGACAGCATAGGGTCCCGTTCCTGCGCTGGAACCTGTCTAATTATTCATCCCATCTATTCTGCCCGCCGGCCCTCGCAGCTCCTGCAAGCTGCAGCATCGGTCCGTTAGTCAGGGGCGGAGACCTCTGGCAGGCCTGCCACAGTGCCCGCAGAACGCCAAAGGTAAAAAGCAATAAAATACCCCGTCAAGTGGAATAAAAATAAGATAACTTGTAGCAAAAACCCAGCGAAAGAAAAGAGAGGCTCCACCCAAAATAACATTACAGCAAACTACTGCGAGGTACAGTACGGGTACGGTACGGTAATACTAGCTAGCGAGGCTGGTCCAACTTCCACCGACCGTTCCCGTGGCTGCCTTTAACTCCCTTCTCTTTCTCTTTCTCCATTACTTCACCGGGGGCGTCACTCGCCGACTTGCCGGTAGTCCGTTTATCACGCGAGTCTTGTACTGTCCTCCTTATCGCCCTCCATCCCCTTCTGTAACAATCCATTTAGTGGCTTCGACGCCCAGTATAAGTGACGGTATGGGTACATTACAGAGTCATGACAGTGCTGTAAACGTTTAGCAGGAATCAGTAGAGTTATTTAGGCTTCTCTTGGGTGGCTAAATCAGGCTTGATATCACACCACTCGCCCAATAACGTCTTCGACCCAGACAATAATAACCACACTCAACCATCCCCCAAATATTTTTGAATGATCTCCTAATTCCGTCTTTCCTTGCCCCTTCCCTCGCTCGCTACCTCACTCTTCTTCTGGGTCTGTGGACTGCGGTTACCAGCAAACTGGTGTTCCTATTGTACTCTCGTATCAACGAAACCACCCGTGCGGATGTGTTTGATTCTCCGCGCAGTAAGGGGTATGAATAACTGGGTCCCAGAACTTCAAGGAATGAATGGGGGCAAAATGGGATGAATACGGGGTGCTGGAGGAGAGACCTCAATCACCGAAGGCCTGAGGTTCTTTCACACCACCATACCCACCACTCTTCGTACAGCGAGACAGAGAAACTCTAGCAGGTCCAACCTATGTTGTCCTACCATTCTTTTGATTACTATCTTTGCGGAGAGCACTTTCCCTTTCTCGTATGCCAGGTCCCTCATTCTGCTTAATATCCCTAAATGAATAATCACACGCATCACACGCATCGTACTGCACCCACCCACTGGGGTTGGACATAAGCTGTTCAGAACTGGTAAACAAGCCCGGGGAGGGCGCGAGCGAGCAGGCAAGCAGACTGGATGGCATACGAATGACACCACTTCGCGGACGCCGGGGGGGGGGTGGTCAAGACAAGAAAACGGTCTTTTTCTGCTGCCAGGATATTGAAATTGCCCTGTCGCTCTTCGCCACAACTGTCACCAATCAGCCAACAAATCACAACGTTGGTGGATCTGTGATTGAGACGCACAGAAGGGGTCCAATTATTTCTCGCAGCTCAAACTCTGTTGCCGCCCAGATAGGCCTTAGCCCAGCGTGAAAATTGAAAAATAATCAGGAAATCAAGATCGGTTCTCCACCCCCCTCGTCATAGTCTCGTGCCTTGCCCGCAGAGCAGTGCCAGGGAAAATATTAGCAAGTCCCAGGCAGAAAGGCACACTACGAAGAAGGCCCGGCGTGCGCGGATGCGAATGCCTTCAGCTATGCGGTATTAAAATCATGTTTTTGGTTTTTCGCGATCACATGAACGTCGTCATCATACAGGTAAAAAGTTAATTTTGAGCTCAACTTTGAAATTCTCTCGCGACCCTCTCCAGTTTTCCCTCCCCCATTATTATTGCTCATGACATCTTCGTATCTTTCGTGACAGCTCATTCCGGCTTGCCGCTTGCCGCTTCTGGAGGTGCTGCCCTACGGCGCCCTACTGTCTTAGAGTCTTATCTTCTACCTGGCTCGTGGAGGCGTCGAACTATTTTCCTGCTCTATCTGTAAGCCCACAAGGCCAAAGCCCAAAGAAGGTTCAGAAGAATCAGGATCTTTCCCCGATATGAGCCTCTCGTGTTCTCTTATCGCGGCATCACATCGTGGTATGTGAAATCTCCCGGAGTCTCTTTCCATCTCCCCTCTGGCCCGTTTGCTGGGGTCAGGCAAAGTACGGAGTGGAGGTCCAGCATCGAATTTCAATTCAGATCCAAAATTTCTCCACTGATCTCCACGGTCCCGGTCTTCTGGCTCTGGCATTACAGTCCCATATCTCCCGGACACGGGACTCCGCACTGAATACGGAGTCAAACGTCGAACGCTCCCCATGGCAAGAGCAATAATAGACCATTCCTAGAGGTTGGAGAAAAAACGTCTCAAAACCATTTCCTCATCAGGCTCTCAGTGGGGCCAGTCAAATTTCCCAAAGATTTATCGGGCTTGTTCGCTGTTCGGCGCTTCTTCCGGGTTCTGCCATCGAATCTGTGAAAGATCTCAGCCGCCTAACATTTCTATTTTTACCCTGAAATTTCAATAGAACGTGGATTCCATTTCGCTTGAATGTTCCTTACTCCCTTGCCCGGTAAAAAGAAATAAAAAATAAGATAATGTGGCTGAAGTTTAAACTCTGGTTTGGGTTTAATCATACTGGGAATTCACCCTATTAGGAACGAAAACATTTTTATGGAAGTGTCAGTCACTCCCTCAGACAGTGTCGTTGAAGATTCTGCGCAAGCCTCCTCCCTTTTGCTCACGTAAATGAACGTGCCAAGAACGACCAAAAGAAAACCAAAGTCTTTTCGTCAGCTAGAAGCTCTCCCTTTCTTGTCTCTGCTCGAATCAAGCTTTCAGGCTTTTAAGAGCAAGGGCCATGCTCACCCGCGATCGACATTTGCAAATATCGGGACTTGGAACACTGGATCAGGAAGTCCAACGCGCGACCGCGCCCCTGAATGCGACGTTACTCCTTTTTTCATTTCTCAAACACGCGGGCTGTGTTAGATTCATGCGGGTTTTCTGTCTTTTTTTTTGTTTTTGTTATGTACGTGGCGATCGTCTGGCTCATTTTGCATAATTTAATTCCTATGTGGACCCGACATGTTCCAAAAATATAAGGTACTTACTGCTCGTGGTGACTTACCATGGTATTCAAAGTCGAATGCACCAGCACAATCGTCATACTTGACAAGTACTTGATGAACCCAGTGGTTGCTCAGATATGAACGGAACTCGAAGGTAAGGACAACTGTCAAAAATAGGAAATAATGAAACCAGCATTCGATCATCGCCAGCACCAGTTTCCTTCGATGGAGGCCGATCACTCCAATGATTCGAATATTCTCACATCTCGAGTAGTACCCGTTCTATGTAACTGTTGGCACCTTTCAAAATATCACCAATCATCTGAAAACGTTATTTTTACGATGTCGAAATAGTTCCACAACATAATGGAGAAGAAGGATTTGATCCTCAGTGGCCCGACTGCTATCTTTCAGAAACCTTTCACGGACAGATGATCGGTCTCCGAGGCTAGGATTGCCCTTGAATGGATATGGACCGCAAATCGTTCCATGGACAACTACGACGATTTAATTATTTTTTACTCTCTGAATTTCGACATATCAGATTGGGCTTCGTCTGTGTCCGGGGAATCCTTGAGCTTCCATCCATAATAGTGGAAAGAATGAAGACGAACAAGAATCGGAGTGTCCGGGTGGATCAAAGGGCAAGTGGTGGATCCGCCGTCGTTCAACCACGATACATTTATCGGTATTTGGGCATGGCTAGGCAGGAAAGGATTATGGAGAAGCGGACGCGTCGGTGTTCCAGATTTTTCGTAATTGATGACGAAGCTGCGATGTGCAACAAATGCCGTGCCAAGGAATCCTCAACTCAGGTTTCTCAATGATGCCCAAATCTTGGAAGTGTTTTGCGACGTGCAACAAAAACCATACTTGCTAGTATCGGGAGAATTGAACTGCATTTTTATACACGAATGCGATTTGCAATATGCACCTGGCACTGCTGCCTGCAGTAAAACCTGCAGTGCAGGTCTTCTCAGTGAGATGCTAACAATTTTTATTGATGACAAAGAAGGATCTATGCTGAGTCAAAAACCAATGGTTTGTCCTGAGGGATTCAATTTGTGTTGCCTGTCTGGCCAGAGTTTCTTAATGCTTCGTGCAGCTTGAACTTTCGAGGTGGACAACTGTCGGATGGTCCTTGTTACAAAATGATCATTATCAAATAGGTAAGGCAGGGTCGAAATGCAGGTTTCAATCCGGATCTTGAGGGTATAAAGGTGTATGGTGCTCGATGAAGGCACATAGAGAGTAGACAGACTTTGCAATAAAAGATTCAGGATCATTAGCTCTCGATGCAGGAAAAAACAATTTCACCTTGCGGACTGTCTCTGTGTCTCTCTCACAATCCGTTTGACTCAACGATATTTATAACATCCCGACTGTCTCCTATTCAAGACTTTTAGTTTCACCATTGCTGCTACTCGGTCCTATTTGACACTCTCCTCGCATATAATTTGTCTAATCTTGTTTTCTATGTCGTGAACTATTCAAATTTGCGTGTTCTTTGGTTCATTTCCGTATCCACCACTGTCAAATACTGGCCTTAAAATTGATACTCGTTCGCTCTCAAAGATATACCATTTTCTACTCTACTGGAGGACTTGTCTAGGCAAAATAGTTTGACGATATCAAAAGCTACCTTTTCTCACACGACCAGGAGAGACCTGAGGGAAAACCATTGAGATTTAGAATTAAGAAGCCTGCGGAATTATAAAATAGCGGTAATAATTCTTTAATTCTTTTATTTGTTCAAATTATTTGTCAAATACTTTATTCAACAACACAAGAGGGACCTGGAATCGTCTTCACTGGCAAGTAGGGGAGAGCAACTAGATTATGACAGATCGCAATGAGATAGGTGAACATATTTATAAAAGATGGACTGAAAACAAAGAAAGAAAGAAAAATGATATGCTTATTTGACTTTCTATTTAAGATGAGGAAGAAAAGTTTAATGAGAAGTATAAATTAAATAAATCCCTGAAGAGGAAAGACATCATAGTGGGAAACCACATCGAATACTATTTGAAAAAGATACATATTATCTGACGCTATACTTGAATATTGATTATACTAATTCTGCTGCCTCTCTGGAGCTTCAGCGCCGACTTAGCTCTCATTGTTGAGTGTTGGTAAGATCGTGTGCCGATTGGATCATCATCACTTGCGAACATCGCACGGTTCAGCCGAGCCTCAGGACCGAAATGCGGGGAGACATAACCACAAACAATCATTGGGCCGAATGTACAGCTCAGTGCACAGCAATTGGCAAATCCGCTTTCGCTCGATTGATCCTCCGGTCCGAAAGTATACCCGTGGTAAAACTCATGAGAGCTGTTTGTGTCGTTTGTATATCACCTTGCGATTTCCTTCATGATCTTTCTATTGCGACAAAGCGTCTGTCATCCATTTTCTTCTATGTCAGCTTAGTTACAGTTCAATTCTTTGGGATCTAACTACCACGGCTAGCTTCCAAGAAGACTGAGCAAAGTTTGTGTAAGTGGCAGAGACCTAGCTTTGCAAAGCTTGATCCAAATAGGCTCAAAGACAAAACAATTTCATACGGAGAAGGTATGTAATCCTCCCTCCTTCAGTAGTAAATCGGCCAACTTATAGATGCTCAGCAACAACCCAATATGTCCCACCCTCAAGACGAAGTCCAACACCACTCCCTCACTGACCCCACTTCCTTCTGGGCCGAGCAAGCTTCCCATTTGTACTGGCATAAGAAGCCCAGCTCAACCCTCGCCAAGCCAACTAAATCATTAAAGTCCGGGGTGGAGCACGACCACTGGGAATGGTTCCCAGACGGCGAGATTTCAACATGTTACAATTGTGTGGATAGACATGTGGAATCAGGAAACGGGGACCAGACTGCTATCATTTGGGATAGTCCTGTGACAAAGACGAAGCAGAAATTTACATACAAGCAGCTGTTGAAGGAAGTAGAGACTTTTGCAGGGGTCTTAAGGGAGGAGGGAGTTAAGAGGGGGGATGTGGTTTTGATATATAGTGAGTCTTGAATTTTCAGGAATTTGCGGCCTTTCTATGCTGTCCACCCGGTCTTCCATGTTGTTCGTTGAAGTTGTACTGATACCTTATAGTGCCTATGATACCTGCAGCCCTCATAGGAACCCTCGCAATATCGCGGCTAGGTGCAATTCATGCTGTTGTCTTTGGCGGATTTGCTCCAGCATCCCTAGCCCAGCGTATAGATGCTTCAAAACCAATTGCTATCCTGACAGCTTCTTGTGGAATCGATGGCGCCAAACCGCCTATGGCCTACAAACCTTTCATCACGGAAGCCATTAGTCTCTCATCTCACAAGCCGGAAAAGACTATCATATGGCAACGAGATGAGCTTCGATGGGATCCCATGGAAAAGTTGAATGGCCAGAGGAACTGGCAGCGTTTGGTTAAAAGTGCAAATAATCGAGGGGTGAAGGCAGATTGTGTACCAGTCAAATCTAGTGACGGTGTTTATATAATCTACACTTCGGGAACAACCGGTTTGCCAAAGGGCGTTTTACGAGAAGCTGGAGGGCATGCAGTAGGACTTCATTTATCCATTAGCTATCTCTTTGGCATCCACGGACCTGGTGATGTTATGTTCTGTGCATCAGATATTGGATGGGTAGTCGGCCACTCCTATATCTTATACGCACCTCTTCTTACAGGAGCAGCTACTGTCCTGTTCGAGGGAAAACCAATTGGTACACCAAATGCAGGCACATTCTGGCGGATCATTGAAGAATACAAAGTGAATACTTTGTTCACGGCTCCAACTGCATTGAGAGCAATCCGCAGGGATGATCCCGAGAACAAGATGCTGACAGAGATTGGAGAACGAGGAGGTCTCAGAACTCTTAACGGCCTATTTTTAGCAGGAGAAAGATCAGAACCAAGTATTATCACCATGTATCAAGAACTTCTCCGCAAATACGGCGGGCCGGGTGCCAACGTTATTGATAACTGGTGGTCGTCAGAATCCGGCTCCCCAATATCAGGAATCGCACTGACGCCCCACGCTGGTAAAGACCGCAAAACAAAAGTTAGAGATGTCCAGGCACTTGGAATCAAGCCAGGCAGTGCCGGAAAAGCGATGCCTGGGTTTGATGTAAGGATTGTCGATGATTCGGGAAAAGAAGTAGAGAAGGGTAAAATGGGAAACATCGTCCTCGGGGTGCCACTTGCACCTACCGGTTTCAGAACTCTTTGGCAAGACGAAGAGAGGTTTTATAAAGGATACTTGAAGAGATTCGAGGGGAAATGGATTGATACTGGAGATGCTGGGATGATCGATTTGGATGGATATATTCATGTCATGTCTAGGTCTGATGATATAATTAACGTTGCTGCCCATAGATTTAGCACTGGTAAGTCCTACAACCCCATCTAGCAAGGGAGAAACTTTGCTGATAAATATTGCAGGATCTATCGAACAAGCCATCTCTTCACATCCTATCATTGCCGAATGCTGCGTCGTGGGCATTCCTGACGCGTTGAAAGGACACCTCCCATTCGCATTCGTCACTCTCTCCACACCTCAGCACCCTTCATCAGCAATCCCTTCAGACCAACTCTTTGGCGAAGTCCAAAAACTAGTCCGGACGCAAATCGGAGCCATAGCGTCACTAGGTGGCATGATCCAAGGTAAAGGCATGATCCCCAAAACTCGCTCTGGGAAGACCTTGAGAAGAGTCCTGAGAGAGTTGGTTGAGAATGCCGTCCATGGTGAATTTGACAAGGAAGTCCAAATCCCCGCCACGGTCGAGGATGCTACTGTTATTGATGTGGCGAGGCAAAAGATTGCAGAGTACTTCGAGGAGAAAGGTGGGGCACATAAAGCTACCGAGGCGAGGGCGAAATTGTAAGAGGCGATAGTTGGATGAGTTGTTTACACTATGAGATACGCTGTTTATTTTAACACCGAATCATTTAAGAAAACCAAGGCTAGAAATCTTGTAAATGACGTTGAGAAGGATAAAAGGCCCAAAATTCTCCCAAAATAACGGCTAGTTTGGAAAGCCATTAGGATAGACTATTGACTTTGGAATACATTGACTGCTATCTTGCTATCTCTAGTCCAAACTTCCTAACTTCATTTTCACCTTCCAATATTTTACAGTTTACTCATCACTAAACTGCCTCCGTCCAAGGCAATCGTGGCTCCATTGACAAATGCCCCAGCCCTACTTCCCAAAAACAAGCACGCCCCGGCAACATCTTCAGGAGACCCAATCCGTCCAAGCGGAATGCCACTTACAATCGCGTCTCCAAAATTCTTTAACGTAGCCGCCATCATCTTGCTCTCAAAAGGCCCGCAGGCCAGAGCATTACTCGTAATATTTCTTTTGCCTAGATGATTTGCAAGCACCCGAGACAAATGGTGCAAACCGGCCTTGCTTGCCGAATAACTGAAAGTCTCCAGGTTCGGGACGCGGAGCCCGTCTACGGAACCGATGTTGATCACCCGGGCTGGGTCACCCGGCGCCGCAGCGGCTTCGAGGAGCGGGGTGAGCGCTTGTGTTATGGTGAAGACCCTCGTGAGGTTGAGCGTGAGGACCCGGGTCCATGCCGAGTCTGGGAATTCGTCATACGGCGCGCCCCAGTTCGAGCCCGAGTTGTTGACGAGGATATGTAGCTTCGATTCTCGTTTCTTGAGCTCCTCCGCAAGATTCTTGCAGTCTTCGAGCTTGTAGAAGTCGGCGGGGATGGAATGGGCGGTTCCTTTGCCTGTGGGAGTTGGCTTATGTTTATTTGGAGAGGAGGATAGCTACGTACCTAACGCATTTAATTCTTTGCATGCTTTCTCGCATGCTTTGACATCTCGAGAAGATATGTATACTTTTGCTCCGTTTGCCACGAATCCTTCCGATATCATTCGTCCGATTCCCTTTGCTCCGCCTGTAACCAGGACGACTTTGTCCTATTTCAATGTTAGTACTGTGTGATTGGGGCTTGAGGAATCAATTATTTATACCTTAACATTAAAGAGTGTTTCTGAATCCATTTTAATAAATCAAATATCGAAAATTAAAAATAAAAGAAGATTGATGGGAATGAAAAGTAATTAACTGCCCCAGATCTCTCAGTTACCCGAGAAGATCCTAAACTTTGAGTTCAGCTATCAATATGCCGAGGCAAGATAAAAAGCGGTGTTTGCCCTGTTTGCTTGCCAACGTGGACACCCTCAGCTTACATTACAGTTACATATATTTGTTTACTGAACTAGTAGGGTTTGTATTTTGAACTTCAAGACATCAAACGTTGAGTAGCCATACAAAAGAAATTATTAAACAATCACACCTTCCTCGGTTTGCCTCTTAACGTACGGGAATCGCGGCTCGACGTCTCGCGTCACTGAGCGGGTACTATAAGAAGAAAATAAATATTCGTACTACCAAGACTTTTCAAGCTCAGAAGACCTCCTTTGCATCCTTTGTACCAGAAATGTCCGATCTCCAAGACCAACCCACTGATGCACGCGCCCGCCTCCTCTCCCACTTCTCTGCAGCGGAGGGAACCACAGAGCACGCCCAGAAATGGGATGATCTCTGGAACGAAGGCTTTCTTCCCTGGGATAAAGGATTCCCTAACCCAGCATTCGTAGACTTATTGACGGAGCGGCAAGAGCTCTTCCCACCTTCTCCCGAATCTGGGAGAAGGAAAGCTCTGGTCCCGGGCTGTGGAAAAGGATACGATGTAGTCTTGCTGTCTGCCTTTGGTTATGATGCCTACGGACTTGATTTTTCCGGAAAGGCGTTGGATGAGGCGAGGAAGGTTCAGGAAACAATGGACGGAAAGGAGATTTATGAGACTAGAAAGGGATTCGAGAAGGGAACTATAACGTGGCTGGCAGGAGATTTCTTTAAAGACGAGTTTATGAAGGACGTGAAGGGTGAACACAAGTTTGACCTCATTTATGACTATACGGTAAGTATAGTAGCCAAGATCAGTTCTTGCCTCTAACTAGACATAGTTCCTGTCCGCATTACCACCATCCATGAGACCTGCCTGGTCTCAACGTTTTAATGATCTACTTACTCCTGACGGAAGAGTTGTTTGTGTAGAATTTCCAACATACAAAGAACCTTCAACTGGTGGTCCGCCCTGGGCTTTACCGCCAAAAGTCTACATGGCACACTTACCACGGCCTGGCGAGGAGTTGCCATATGACACTGATGGTGGCCTTTTGGAGGAGAAACTCGGCGAGCCAAGTAAGACTGGCTTGTTGAGAATCGAGCACTTCCAGCCCGCAAGAACACATAGGCTCGGATATAATGCTGAGGGTAAAGTGACCGACTGGGTTTCTGTATGGGCCCACTCACGGTAATCCAACACACTTTGATAATCCCCCATATTCCTTTGTTTTCATGCCGCGACATTCTTTCGAAGCGAGTTATAGTGTTCTCCTAGCCCAAAACCATGTCGATAATAAGCAAGCCAAATTTTCTCTGGCTTGGTCCCATTCTCCGATCCAGGCTCTATATTTTGGGCTGCTCCATCTTGTAACACGCCAATTTCCACATTGTATGTCTTTGCCAGGGCCAACAATTCGAGATGTCCGCCCCACTCTGCTGTATCTCTAATTTTCGTAACATATTGAGCTAGTGGTTCATCTAACCACGCTTCAAATTCATCTGGATGAGTCTCGATATATCTTGCAGCCATTTTCCTCACAAGCTTATACCTCTGGTCTTCCCTCGATTCTATATCCGACTCCGTGCCTAGCGGTACCCCTACCTGTGACAATTGATCTGCAACTGCTGAAAATAAACAATGCCCATCAGGTCGAATGAGCTTTTCGACTAGTCCTCGAGATTTGAATTCCTTGAGCATCCTTTCATGTTCTAGGGCTTTCTGGTCTGGTTGGTTCGCAGCCTCTTTCTTAGCCTCTTCAATGGCAGCTTCTTGTTCTGCTGCTCGTCGAGCAAGGCGTTCTTTTTGTCGATTTCGTTTTCGAGGCTCGCCCTGTCCATCGATCGAGCTCTTTTCTAAGGAATCTGCGAGACCATTTGTGCCGTTTGTTTGATACTCTGTTGGATTTTCATCTAAAGAGTCATCCAGTTCTGGAGAGTCCTCAGCTTCCAAAGTTGTGTCTCCAGTTAGAGCAGTCCGTTCTTGTTCATGTTTCTCCTTCAATTGCCGTTCAAGCTCATCACATTCCGAATTCACACCTTTCCGAGTCTTCTTTGTAGCTCCTTTCTTCTTTTGAGTGACCCGAGATTGCAAGTCTTTCTGCTCTTTGCGATGACGGCTTTGCATCTCTTCGAGAGACTCCATCGTTGATATGGGTGATGAGGCACAAGTTTTGTTCGTAGTAAAATTACCCACATCAAGTCAAGTGGGGTCTTCTCCCTGCAGGTCCCAATATTTTTATAGTTTGCTCGGAAAGCAAACAGCCTGAGAGCGGCTCGTTCCGCGCTTTTGGAGGAGGGGTTATTAATCACCAGCTTACACCAATCAAGAGCCATCGGGCTGAGGGCACTCTACTCCGTATGTGGGAAATCTTTAGAGCTTTCCAGCGTGCCGAGTTCCCGAGGCCAGAAAGATCGCCCAGCGTGCAAACAGATATTATCCCCATTTTTCAATCCGACTCCAGGCAGCGCCACATGAAGATGTCTTTGCTCAATTGGCTGCGGCATGGGACACATGGCCGGCCGACCTGTAGTCGATTCCTGCAAAGTTCTTCCTCACTACTTAACGCGAAGGGTGGTAAGACGGTGTCATTGGGAGGCAAATTATATATAACACCGGGGTCTTTTTCTTTCCTCTGTATCTATTTCCTGTCACCGCCTCTTATCCTCTCCTACTTCACCGTGTATACTTTACGTTAGATTTTGCTTCAAAGTCTCACCCATTGTTGAGTTATTGATTGAGCCGGATAGTATTCCCTCCTTCAAGCTCGGTAGACTTATCTCCGCTCCTCGGTGTATTGCCTTTTGATACCCCACTATCATACCATTATTCCCTGATATTCTACTACCCCGTTCTCCATATCGCTTTCACAAAGCCTTCGTGAATACCAGGAGTAGAATGGCGCTCGATCCTGAGAAGGAAGAAAAGTCTTTTGTGCCCTCCCCAGATGATAATGAAGTAGTAGAGCATCCAGAATTTTCTTCAGTACGTGACAGGGGGTCTAAGCGAGGGGAAACTGATGAAGACTCCCACTCCCATTCCTCACTTGGGTCGATAGAACCTATTCCAGAAGAAACTGAGCCTGCTGAACGTACAAAATCAAAATCTTCCTCGGTTCGCTCGAGAGCAATATCACAAATCCCAAGGTCTAAGCGGCGAGGTTTATTGGCGAGGTTTACCATTGTCCCTGAAGTAGAGAGGCCGTATGAGTACCGAAGTAGAACGAAATGGTTTATTACTTTTCAGGTTGCTATGGCAGCAAGTGCTGCACCGATAGGATCAGCTATTCTTCTACGTAAGATAATTCCCAAAAGTAAACCAATAACTCTATACTGATATACTCGTAGCCGCACTGCCTTCGTTGGCAACCGACCTGAATACCACACCTACAATTACCAATCTATCGGTTGCTATGTACATGCTCAGCATGTCTATTTTCCCCCTGTGGTGGTCTTCTTTCTCCGAGACTCTAGGTAGAAGATCAATTTACCTGGCTTCATTTGCTCTCTTCACCCTCTTTAACATTCTCTCTGCGATCTCCAAAACTATGCCAATGCTTATAGTCATGCGAATACTCAGCGGAGGAGCCGCAGCATCCGTCCAGGCTGTAGGAGCAGGGACAATCGCCGACATTTGGGAAGTTCGTGAGCGCGGCAAAGCCATGGGGATTTTCTACCTCGGCCCCCTTCTCGGGCCTTTGCTTGCACCGATTATAGGAGGCGGGCTAACGCAGGCTTGGGGATGGAGAAGCACGCAGTGGTTCCAAGCCATTTATGGCGGGTTATTATTAATTGTCTTAATTTTCTGTCTCCCTGAGACCCTTGCTGCAAAACCTACACCTCTAATTCCATCAGGAACGGAAGGAAAAGAAAATCGGGGAGATTTGACTCGAATATCGACACGACAATCTATGCAAATTAAGACAAAGAAAGCCGCGGCGGTATTTAAGCGTTGCTTTATAGATCCTCTGAGCGTTTTGGCTTATCTCCGCTTCCCCGCCGTCCTGATTACTGTTTACTTGGCCAGCATCACCTTTGGATCTCTCTACGTGCTCAACATCTCCATCCAGCAAACTTTCTCCTCACCTCCATACGAATTTCGTGAGACTATCCTCGGGCTTCTCTATATCCCCAATTCCTTGGGTTATATCATTGCCGCTGTTATTGGAGGCAGATGGACTGATACAATCATGCACCGTGAAGCACGAGCAGCCGGTCGTTATGACGCAAATGGGAAACTGATATTCCGTCCAGAAGATAGGATGCGAGAGAATGCCTGGATTGCAGCTGTGGTATTCCCTGGTGCTTTGATCTGGTACGGTTGGACTGCTCAGAAGGACATCATCTGGATTGTGCCGTGTATTGCGAACTTTTTCTTTGGTATGGGGAGTATGATTATTTTCGGCCTTTGCACAACTATGCTCACGGAGTTTATGCCCAAAAAGAGCAGCAGTGGTGTTGCGGTAAATAATTTTGTTAGGAATATATTTAGTTGCGTGGGTGGTATTGTAGCACAGCCACTGATCTCAGCTATTGGAAATGGCTGGTTATTTACAGGATTGGGAGTTATCTCCTATATAAGCGCCTTCTCGGTTGTCTGGGCTATGATCAAGTTCAGCTCGAAATGGAGGGTCACTATGGACGAGATATTTAATTCGTGACGCGAAATATCAATCATGATGGAGAGAGAAAAGAAAAATAGATAAATAATAAATAAAATCCAAAAAAAATTTGGAAAATGGAAAAATATATCCTCGCCTCGAGTATATCCTAAAATCTCAATGCCCAAAGTATTCAGGGACATCGGTCGACTATATATAAACTTTGAGTCCTTTGACCTAAATATTCGGGGAACGTTGGTTTGCTTAAACGTGACTTTGTGTCGAATTTTGATACTTGAACTTTGATACTATGATAGTCATCTATACACGGCCGAGTTGAGTTAATTAACGGCTATGTTGCTACGTCATATACTTACTACGAGAGATATTATGGTCTAATTGTCATAGTCATACACATAGTTTTGGAGACCGAGAGTCCGGTTAATGAAATGCATTGATATATGATGTGGGGTCTCTCCCCCTGGATTGCCCCACACTACATCTGCAGATCCATCAGAGGAGGATCTCTGAGATAGCTAGGGTTTGACGGAATTTTCCATCACGGAGCATATTATTGCGGGAGTATATATTTTATTATATTAGGCCCCGCAGGAGAGCTCAGAAGTGCTTTCAATGTTTCGAGTAAACTTGTATATGTCGATATGGTAGCCGGAATACAGCTCTCACGGGGATCAATTGGTTGGAAATAAGAAGTGTAAATTAATCTTTCTACGGTTTGATCACCTCCAACGGCAGAAATTTCTCTTTCATCAAAGGGAAAGGTTGCTGCTGTAGGTGGGTAATTGAAGTACTTATACTGAGTCGATGAACTGGAAAGGAGACTCAACTCTCTCTGGGTAGATATATTACTACAAGAATTTTACATCCAAACAATTTGCAATTGAGAATCTATCAACATGCTCTATTATAATTTCTTTGTGTGCCTTATTTTGGCCACCACTGGAGTTTCGGCAGACTGTACTCGAGCAATGCTCAAGAATGCCACTGACGCCTATATTACAGCCCAAAGCAGTGGTTCTACCAGCAGCTTTGCTTCCCTCACTAACAATGTCACATATACCGAAAACCAGATACCTGTGAATCTGACAAAGGGTGTCCTAATCCAAGCAATGAAAATCGACCATAACCGGAGTATCTATGACACTACTGCCTGTGCAACATTCACAGAGCTAATCGTGACCAATCCTGCTAAACCGTACGTTATCGGAACTCGAATGCTTTTCACAGACAATAAAATTACTACAATCGAATCAATCGTCACTACTACAGGTGATTGGGCATTCAATGTTACCGGGTACCTACACTGGGATGCCCAAGAGAACTGGGATCCCATCCCCGCAGCTCAGCGTGAAAGCAGAGCGGTTATCCAAGCCGCCGGCGATGCCTACTTCAATAGATTCGACAACACTAGTGTGACTGTGCCTTGGGGCCCGCCTTGTACTCGCTTGGAAGGGGGTGCTTATGTATCAGGGAACCTCACAGGAGATGTATGTGAGATGGTTTGGCCATCAACCATCCAAGTTACGAATAGGCGATATGTTGTGGATGAGGAGATGGGGTGTGTCGACATTTTCTTGGGATTTCCTGGTCTTGATCGCTCACAGGGCAATGCTCCTATGCCGGATAGCCATCTCTTTAGGGTGGAAGGAGGAAAGATCAGGTATGTTCATACAGTGTCACATTGTATAAATGCGGGATGCGGCATGAATGGAAGTGTATTTGGATAGGTAATTTGACCACAAATGACACTAGCAAGATAATTTCAATAGCTTTTGTTCTGTATATAAAATGGCTAGGCAGGTGCCTTCATATAAAATTATTAATCTTTTAAAACATAACGTAGTGCCACCAAAAATCTTAAAAAGGTTATAAATGAGATGGGTGTTAAGGTGATATAAAAGTCCTACCAAGTTGCGATTTCTCTATCAAAAAGCTCCCAGGCAACTGATTGCTACATTGCACTAAACAGAATCAACATTACCGCCAAGCACGCCCATAGAATAACTGGCAGTGCATAGAATGTCCTAAATCTTATACACTAGGATCCCATGGCAAACTGAACGTCCCGACCCACTCTTCAACTTCGGATCGCAACTGCACTATCTCTCGCTCATGCTCACCATCTTTAAGATACTCCAAGAAGGCTTTCACACTACCGGGATTCTTCCTACCACTAGCCTCTGCTGACTCCAGGGCCGCTTTGTCAAGTCTCTGTGTAATGGTGACTGCCCTATTAACAACATCTGCAACACGAACAAAATCGTCAGGCTGGAAGCCTCGTGTCGTCATAGCTGGAGTGCCCATTCTCAGCCCACCAGGTTTCAGAGCTGATCTATCACCCGGCACAGTGTTTTTATTGCTTGCAACACCTACCAATTCTAAAACTCGTTCTACTCTTGCTCCATCAACCCCCTGTGGTTTCAAATCAACGAGAACGAGATGGTTATCAGTTCCACCAGACACAATTGAATAGCCGAGACCACCTTTTTCCTTGGAATCACCAAGTCTCTTAGCAAATGCCTGAGCATTCAAAAGGACGTTTTCTTGATAAGCTCTAAATTCTGGACTCTGCGCTTGCTTAAGAGCAACTGCCAATGCAGTAATGGTGTGATTATGCGGTCCGCCCTGATGTCCAGGGAAAACCGAAGAATTAATCGGATCCTCAAGATTCCACATCTCTTCTACTTTGGTTTTTGGATTAACTCTTCGTACTCCCTTCCGAAAGAAGATCATAGCACCCCGAGGACCTCGTAATGATTTATGTGTAGTTGTAGTGACAACATCTGCATATTGAAATGGAGTTGGGATAACATTGGCAGCAACAAGGCCAGATATGTGTGCCATATCAGCCAGCAGGTAAGCTCCGACCTTGTCGGCAATCTCACGCATACGCTTATATTCAATGAGTCTGCTGTATGCAGATGTTCCAGCTATAATCAACTTCGGCCGATAAAGCATAGCAGCCTCTTCCAGTTTGTTATAGTCAATGAGGCCTGTGCTCTCATCTAGACGATATGGTAGAGTTTCGAAATATTTAGATATGGAAGAGATCTTCTTTGTGGGTGTTTGATATCCGTGGGAGAGATGTCCTCCGTGAGGTAAATCCAAGCCCATTATGCGGTCGTGAGTATTGAGAAGAGCGGAATATGCATAAAGATTTGCCGGAGACCCAGAAAGAGCTACAAGAGTCAGTAAACGTCTCACGTCTAAAGATGAGACTGCATACGCTGAACGTTCACACCCCATTCCGATTCTTTCAGGTGAAAGGTTTGTAGAGCTCGACTTTGACATAATCTTTCTGCTTCATCGATAAATTCATTGCCGCCATAATATCTTGCTCCTGGATACCCCTCGGAATATTTATCTAAAACCCTATTAGCACCATGTAACCAGGTCTGTATTGTCATACTAACTCTGCATGACACTTCCTAAGGCGCCAAGAACAGCTTGGGATGTAAAGTTCTCAGAAGGTATAAGGTTTATGAAATGTTTTTGCCTTCGTTTTTCCTGGGATGCCGTGGATTAGTTCTCGGGGATAACGGTTAGCAGAGCTAGAGGCGGTACATCTTGCAGGATTTTCCAGATAGCTGGATCAGCATGTTCTAGGTCGGTGGAAAGAAGCTACATGATACAGTGAGCTTATTACTAGAGGCATTGAGATCGAAAGTAAGCCATACCTTCTGCTGCGATTCTGCCGCCGAAGACGCAGCCCTTCTCGAACCACCTGCAGGAGCTGCTCTGCACAAGGAAGCTCGAATCAAGGACTTCGAGGCTCCTCTGAAAAGAGACATGATGATCTGCCCAAACCAGAGGATGTTAGCACAGTGGCATGAGTCAATCGATTGAAGGCTCACCTCTTCCTCTGCGGGAGTAAATAATCACCAAGTTCTTGGACGCGGAGTCCGAGATTTCGGTTCGAGCCGTATGTATGTTCCCCGCCACAAGCTACACTAGCGAGACCTCGCGTGCCCATGATATTCGCGCGGAACTCCGCCATCTTCTTTTCTTTCCTCTTTACACAACTAAAGCGGAAATGATGATTGCCTCTACGACAGTCACAGCTCTGGCCTTTGTGCGGGCGATGTTGATATGTCCCGGGCTCACATCACCACTCATTGAGGGACAATGTGAAAATTCTGATCCGTTGATTTTATTATGATTCGTTCATTCTATCATCTTTCGGCCAACATTTGATCATTTTTCGAAGTCCACCTTACTCGACAGCCTAGTTCGATCTCTCAACACGATAATTGAAGTTTTAGCTTTGATATACTATATTCTAGTGAACAAAATGAGTTTCTGACAGGATGTTGAGATATATCCTGTTGTCTTATGCTGGATTCTGCGACAGGCAATCCGTTGGACTAGGATTCTGTTCGTGCTGCGGTGTCAAAATCTTTCTCTCTATGCTCATGTGTTATTGATTTGTTGACGAATTATGCTAGCGTTTTTGATATGCTAGATATTCGATATCCTGTGTATTGAAAGGCTAGTTATTAATATAGCACCGGGCGATGGCTACTGCTCTGTAGCGTAAATTGGCATGCTCTTCAGCGGGGAAGGGGGTAATCAAAGATAGCATTAAAGTTGACGTTTCTAAATGCATCAAGATGATTTGCACAAACATAAAAGGACACCAGGAACATGTGCATTCAAAGATCATGATACCATTCCGTGCAATCATGCAGAAAACTAGTAAAAGCAACCGGCCTGTATTTTAGACCTTGCCAGATACACCGCGTATGCCACCATCACAAAAGCTTTCCCATTCACTTGGTCTCAGTCTCTTCCTCATCACCGAATTGTTGACGTTGCTTAGCAACCACTCTCTCCTGCTTTCTCTCACGGGCAGCCTTGGTCTTCGCACGCTTGGCATCCATCTCCTCCTTCAAAACTCTCTCACGCGCCTTCTCAGCCTTGGCTCTGTGGATCTATCGTGTCCCATTAGTACGTGAAGATCCCTGTTGTCGAATCCTGAATTCAACTCACATGCTCAACCAATGCTCTCTTGTGCTTGAATGTGTTACCCTTGCTGAGGTGGTAGAGATTGTGATAAAGGTGTTTGTCGATCTTGCCACTGGCACGATACTTGACTAGAAGACGACGAAGGACACGGAGACGACGCATCCAGACAACTTGGCTACAGTGATATCAGATATTGTACCTCTCTCATGTAGATGTGGATATATAGCATACCTGGGCATACGAGCATCCGCAGTACCCTTTCTCTTACCGAAACCACGATGTCTACCAATTTTCCGCGCGGCTGTGAGCTCTCGAGCACGAGATCGAGAGTGCATAGTGACGGGTTTGCGGATGATAAGGCCATCTGCAACGAGCTTGCGGATGGTCTGGCGGGAGTTGGCATTGGAGATTTCGCTGGTCTCATTGGGATCGAGCCAGATCTTGCGCTTTCCACAGCCGACGACGGAGGCCGCCAGGCGCTTTTGAGTGGTGAGATTGACCCTATCGTGAGAATTGAATGTCAGCTTTGGTCGATGCAGATTTTATGACGCATCTTGTGGTTTGGAGGATTTGACGAGGAGGAGCGGGTTCAGATGCAACCGAAGGTGATAAATGATCTCAAGGACATAGATAGGCTTACATCTTGACAGGTTTCGATGATGTCGGTGATGGTCGTCGAGAATTGTCGATGTCTAATGTCTAGGGATTCGTTGATCTCGACTGAGGAGTTCTCGCTAGCGCAATCCCACTAATCACGCGAAATTTTACATGAGGGCTTGCCGTGATTTCTAGCCCTAGACAAACCCTCAAAATTCGACAGTAAAATCACGACCAAAAAAGATGAATCTTGGAGAATATTGTCTCACTCTTCAAAAGTCAAATAAAGAAGGCCATTTTAAAGAAATCTAAAACCTAAAGATTACACTGGTTTTGATTCCATTATAAAAGCGAATTTGTCGATTGTGTGAATCACGTGTCTCGCTTATGTTTGAGTATACAACGTAGTATGTTGTCGCCATTGATTGGACCAATTCCTCATGTATGAATTGCCTCCTAAGTGCTCAGTCTCGAGGGATCAAGTATCTTACAAAAACACAAGCAAATCTCATTACATTTGATTTTAAATCTTTAACTATGCATGATTCTTTGCAAATGCCACACATTATAACTTTTCGCTATGCTACGTATCTCATTCGCGGTGTTCATTCATCAAAAGCCCCTTCCCCGAGATCCACCTTTCCCACACTCCATATCTCTCTTTCATCATCAACCTCATCATTTGACAGACCTAAACCACCTTGCCCGCCCTCGGCTTCCTTTCTCTCTCGTGCTGTGTTCCCAAGCCTCAATGCTACCCGCTTAAAGTAATCTTGCATGCTCCTCTTCTGATTAGGGGCCAATTCCTGAGAAGCAATGTACTTGTCGAAAACTTTGCTTTCGTCATCCACAACGTTGAAAAGCGCCATAAATGCAGCTTCTGCAGCTAACTTGACCGGAATTACAGGGTCTCGAACGCTGGAAAAAATAGGAACGGCCAACAGAGGAAGATGAGGCCGTACGAGTTCCATATGATGGCGACATGTTGTACGAACGACTACTAGAGCCAGCCGTCTTGAGTCGACAGAGTTGCCAGGTTGTATTATATCAGCTAGAGATTCAAACAATGGTTTGATAGTTTCGAAATCATCATTTCTCGTTTCGGTAAGAAGGTACTTTCCTGTCGCTAAAATAAAATTATCTGAAATGAAGTTCTATTGAGATGATTAGTACCTTGAAATCATTCGTCAACTTCGTAAATACTCACATTCTTGCTTGCTATGCCTTGGCAGATAACTTCTGGTAAGTCACTTGCAAAGGCGCTTTCAGTCAATGATGATGGTGATTCTACCAGAACAGCATTCAGCGCGAGTGCCGAAGACTGCGTGAAATGAGTTGTCATTACACGATTCTTGATGAGGCCAGTGGCATTTTCTACCGGCACGTTTTTTATGAGGGCACCAAGCAGCTTAGAATTGGTTATTGCCATAGAAACGTCATTGTCTTCAGGGTCATTATCAATGAGACCAAGGACGGCACTTCTTGAGCCATCACTCATATTGGCGCCGGCTTTGCTAACGACCTCATACAATGCTTTCAGCATGGCGTTGCGGACACCCAAATCCGAAGTTTTTGATCCAGTAACCAGCTCAGCAATCAATGGATCGATTCGAGGAGTTAAGGTAATCAATGTGCCCAAGGCCTTGGCAGCTCGTGTTCTCAGAACTTCACTAGAAGTGTCGGCCAAGGATTTGGCAAAAGTTCGTTGAAGTTGAGGAAGGAAAGGTTTTAAAAACGTCGGAATCTTTTCCAATAAATTGTTTAGGGTTAGAAGAATTGCTGCTTTTACGTCTACCGATCGCTCAGAGACTACTCTGATGAGTGGTCCGGTGATTTGAGTAACAAATGGTTTCAAGGAATCTCCACTCGTTCTGTCAATTATATCGGATATAGCCAAAGCAGCCTGCGTTCTTTGCTCAGCGGTACCGTTCATTAATCCCTGTAAGAATATTGGAAGAATTGCGTTAATGCCTTTGGGCAAACCAAAACCTGGGAGATTTGAACCTGGGACTCCGACATGCTGTAATATTTGTCGAGTAGAGAAGACAAGAGATTCCATATCTTCCTTCTTCAGGTGCTTGGTAAACTCGTTCAGAGCGGCCCAGGCAGCCCTCACGACATCTGCATCTATATCATCGAAGGATATGAGTAAAGCTCTTATGATATCTTGGTTGTAGCGAGTATAGTCTACTGTAGTGGAGGTGAAGAACTTGGCAAGATGATAATCTGTCGCTGCTCTTCTACGATGGTCATCATGTTTAACTAAAGCGAGTAACACACTCATCGCTGCATTCAAACCATCAAATTCGTCGATGGAAAGAATTACAGTGTCAAAGGAAGTATCAAGATCCGCACGAAGCTCCTCGTCTTTGCAAGATACGATGTTATCCATCAGAGAGTTCAGAATGCTTGGTAGTCTTCGCGTCATAGCGGGGCCCGCGACAGTCGACAAAGAGGCTAGGGCTTTAGCATTGAAAGACGAGATGGGCGAGGTAGTGAGAGTTGGTATCAAATTTGGAAGGATGATATTTGATCTTGTGGTCTCCGTCAGAAGCGTCAGAAGAGCAGATAGCGCATTGTCGGCTTCGTCTTCGGATCTTAGCAGATTCAGAAGATGTGGTAGAACCTGATCTACGGCTCTCTTGCCTAGAATCTGTTGCAAAGAATCGAAAGCTTCAGCAGCAGCCTCACGAACATCTTCGTCTGAATCAATAAGTGCCGTCCGGACCACTGATATCAAAGTCTTTTCATGATCTTCCAAAGCATCTGGGGATGCAGATGATATCAACTCCCGAAGCGCTATGCAGATACCTTGTTTTGCGTCGGTATCTGTAGATACCTGTAGTCCTTCCTCAAGAGTTGGTAATAAGGTTGATAGCACCCCATCGCCAGCTTTGCGAATTAATTCTCCAAGCGCATTGCCTGCGATAACCTTTTGTTCCATATTTGAACTGCCAAGGCGTCGAATGATGAGCTGTGTCAGTGTTGGGATCAACTCTTTCAGAGTTCTTGGGCTGGCGACTAGAGCCTTCCAGACATTGACGGCAGCAGTACGAACAAGGCCAGAAGTGTCGCAACGACAAATATAGAGAGAAGATAGAACTTTGTTCCTCTTCTCTTCTCCAAGAACTTCCAAAAGAGATGCTCCAGCTTCTTGTGCCCCTTCCTCAACTTCGTCTTGCTCTGTATTTGCGCTAATGCCAGTAAGATTGAACAAAAGGTCTCCAACCAGTTCAACGGAGCTAAGACGAATCCTATAGCTATCATCAGCTAAGCCCCTCTCAAGCTCTGGAAGTAGGAGGTCAATGGCCCGTGTAGCGAAATTTTTGACCAGAAGACGTCCAGCTCGAAGTGAAGTATCACGAATCGATTCTACATCATCTGCAAGTCCAGAAAGAATCGGCGGAATGATTTTGCTGAGATAATTTGCGAAGCTGTTTCCAAAACAGACGGGCAAGAAAATAAAAAGCGACATGAACCCCTCGCGGACAGAAGGCTTTGAAGAGGCAACGTTTTGTAGAATTGTTGGCAGAGTTTCTTCCAATCGGCCAGTTCCAAGTCCCGCAAGAACCTCGCTGAGAGCTTGAGCCGATCCAAGTCGGTCTCCAGCGCCAGTATCTGATTTCAAAGTTTGCATCAAGCCCGGAATAAGATCAGGGAGTGCATCTTCTCCTAACTTTTCAATCAGGGAACCTAAGGCCTTGGAGGCAGTCGCACGAGTTGTTGGTACAGGATCAACAACAGCAACCTTTAAACCAGCTACTAATATTGGCAGATGTGAAATGAGGTCCTTTCGATCCGTGAGATGTGCTAAACTCCCAATGACTTGGGCTGATTTGCGCTTTGTCGCCGATCTGTCTCCCAATCCACGCTCGAGGATACGAGCGACAAGCGCAAGGGAAGGAGCATCTAAATAATGGACAAATGACACCTTGATCAAAGAATCCAACGCATCATCTGTGTATTTAGTAGGATCGCTGAGAGCTTTGAGAAGCACGTCAACCAGACTCTTAATTTCGGGGTTATTAATAACTTCTCCAAAGCGTTTCAAGCTCCGGTTAGCGGCTAAACGAACTTCTTTGTGGCTATCATTTAGAACACCTGTCAATGGTGGGATAATTTCAGGCAAGCTTTGTGCGAGTTGTTGAGGGTCAAGGTAAGCCATAGCACCGAGTAGGTCACATGCTCCTTTCTTGCTTCTCCATTGCTGCTCATCAAGACCATCGAGAAGAGTCGGGAGGATTCGCTTTACACCGTATGAGGAAAGACTTGCAAAGCAAGCCTTTGCAGCAGCCAAACACCCATCACGTACATCAGCGCTGGCATCACCAAAGCTGGAGAGCAACTGTGGCACTATCTGGATAACATAGGGCTCAAAAATCCGACCTAGAATCGTCGAGAGAAGTTCATAGGCTAAAAGAGCCCCCTCTCGGTGATTGATATCTTTTTTGTCTTCGATTCCGGATTTCAGAGTTGACAAAATGCGGTATTCTCGGAGGGCAGATATACCTTTGCCATGAACTATTCCCGCAAGCCCATATGCTGCACCACGCCGACCTGCATACTTCTTTGAGGTGAATAGCTTTTCAAGGGTATACTGAATATACTCCGGAGTATCATCACTTGAAGCAAGAACAAGAGGGGGCAAGCATTCAGCTACCGCATATTGGACAGCTTCTGACGGGGTGCTTAAAGTCTCTAGCAACCTGCCGACAACCTTGGGCACACGTTTATCCCCAGCTTTTAAATGACGCGCTAGCGCACCATACATGATGATAACTGCCTCGTTCACCCTGTCTGCAAATTCAGAGCCTTTGTCTGGAGCTTCAAGAGTTTGCTCAAAAGTCTTCATGAGATCCTCAACCTTGTTTTTGCCATGAACAGCAATGATAGTTGTGGCTGCCTCAACCATCTCAGCTCTGACATTGGGATCTTTATCTCCAAGAGGGCCGTTTTCAATGAGGAATCTCAAAAAAGAATCAAGCACAGTATCTTCAAACACAGGAGCCAATTCTTTGAAAGCAAGGGCAATGCCATTCCTCGCTTCCCAGGGATCTTTAAGATCCGTTTTTTTAGGCATACCATATTCATCAAGCTGAGGTACTCGTGGCTTCGCAAATTCGCTATACGAAGACTCTAGACGGGATAATACATCACGGAATGTCGATGATTGGATTTCGACGGACTCTGCTAGAGCCCTTGCAGCTGCCCGACGAAGCTGTTTGTCGGTATTCTCGAGGTAAGATAGCATTCTGAAAGGCGACTCTATTGATAACTCAAACCCGCTCTCTTCCCAGATCTCATGGCCAAGTTCGATATTCTCCTCCACATCATCGTGACATGCCAGCCAGATCTCTTCGGAAAATTCAAGCTCGCTCATATCGATTTCAGCATTGATTGACTGTAAAACTGATGTTCGTACAGATATCTGGGGGACGATGGCACCCCGTCCGAGGATAGCAATCTCAGATTCGGTAATATTTGGTGCAATGCATCTGCAAAGATCTGCCAAGCAGTCTTTTATGATCTTGTAATGCTGGTTGTAGGTCTGCATCGATGAGATTAGAACGGAAAGGACCTCCTCGCGTGGTACTAGAACATCTGAGCAGGCATCCGTGTGGAAGGCCAGGAATTCCAAAGCTAGAACAAGTTGAGCTTCAGCATCATCGGGTTCTCCGAATCCACCTTGCCGGAGAACAAAAAAGACTAAGGGTAGTATGTATGTTAATGAGACTGTGTCAAAAGGGCGCTGTTCTCCAGAGAACCGCAAACGGTAGAGAACTCTCGTTACAAGTGCACCAAGAGGCTCCTGCAATAAATGCTCTGGGAGATATGGAACATCCATAGCTCTCAGGGTTGCAATACCAATAAATGGTCGCAGAGCGCCAATGCGACTCGGGAGTCTTTCAGCACAACTTATATACGCATCCGGAGCAGCGTTCCCAGTTATCAAGCCAGCACCAGCATTGATAGCACTTACTAAAGCTTGAACAGCAGGACCTATCCAAAGGCTTGCATCTGTTGGTGGACCCGTAGCAAGACTCTTTATGATGCCGATTCCGCGTAGGAGCCTTGCTTCAAGATAACGAATCCGAAGTCGAATGGCAGATTCCTTCTTCAGTTGAGCACTGACCTTAGCGGTCTCTTCTGGAGTGAGTTTTTTTTGTTGCCCTTTCTTCTGCGCAAGCTGGGTTCTTAGATCTTCTTCCCATTTTAATGTATCATAATCTTTAGTGTTCTTGTTTGGGATGTAATTCTGTGCTTTGGAAGCAAGGACGTCAACAAAAGCTGTGCCTTCTTCCGTTCGAAATATAGCAGCCTCAGTCGGGCCAACGCTAGCTAGCTCAAGAGGATCGAGATCTTGTCTTAGAAGCTGAACTATACGAGGTGTCATTACATCTGGTGCCACGAAAGCAAGCTCCGCTGCTGCACCGAAAGCAGCATTTTTGACAATAGCTGACGGTTGTAAGAGCACCTGAGGTAATAGTCAGTAATAGCGTACTTTATAACTACCAAGGGTATTTACATTTTCTTTGAAACTTGTCGAAGTAAGTATCTGTTGTATCAGTGAATCTCCGGAGATTCTTGCTAAGTTCCCAGGATCGACCTGAATTCTCAAGCACAAATCTATCCAGCTAAGTTTAGGGACTAACTCTACCCGGGAGAGGATGAAAAGAGACACCATTTGCGCGTTTCGCGTACTGTCATCGGTTTGGCCACCAAGTCGATTGACGTCTATTGGTGGCAGACAAATCGATTTAACAACTAGGTGGAGATTTTGGTTTTCGGTTTTTGAGGCAGCAGCAGCAGTATCCTTCTCTCTTAGTTCAATTGAATGTCGCCACCTCCAAATACCTGCTACAATAATTTTACAAATATGTATGGGATTTCGGATATACATCTTTGATAGAACACTAGAAGCCTCTCTTCGGAATATTGGTTTAATGGTAGACGCGCATATACAAAAAATGATTGCTTGTGACCAGCCAATGGCAATTGTTGAGTGAGGTTCAGTTGAATAAAGATCCTCTGAGACGGAGGACAGAGCCCGAATGAACCACTTGAAATCATCGTCGCTTGTAAGCTTGCTATAGATGCGCTGATTCAACAAGAATGATGGTTTAGGTTCCATCGTTAGTGCTTGCTGTGCCACTTGAGCTTTCTTTAAGCTGGATTCAACCTTTGAATTTAGGGTAAGTGCAAGCTTGGCACGGGAAATAGCTGTGAAGATATAGGACCCAGAAACAAGTCCAGATTGTGCAACAGATATAGGATTCGAAGTAGCCTCTTGCCAGATATCCATCAATCCTGGAATTGTTGATTCTGCAAGCTTGGATAATTTTGATTGAATGGTGTTCGCATCTGGAATGCTCCAGAAAAGTTCCCCAAGGCGAATTGTCCATAATTTTTTAATTGGAGCCTTTTTATCGGAGATGCCTTTAACGAAGGCATCAATTACCTGTTTATCCAAGCTCACATCATTGAACACACCCCAGGTCAGATAGTGACAGAGAGCCAACGTTTCAGAGTTTAGAGCTGCTTCATTGGCCTCCTTGCTAGAAACGAGGGCTAGTGCTGGGCCGATCTTCATTGCCATGATTTCAGATACAGGAAGAAGAGCAAGTATATCTGCGAAGCACGCTCTCTGATCTGCAGAGGAGAGTTTGCCTGATTTTAAGGGTGTGAGTATCTCTTCTCCAATCTGAGAAATGATATCTGTGTCATGACATTTAGCGATGATGGCCTTGAAAGCGGAAAGCGCTCCATGGCGAATCACAGCATTTGTCGACTTAACATTTGATAGAAGAGGCTTCAACATGCTATTCTTAAGAATATTCGAGAGATCTATGGTTTCCGCGAGCGAGGTGAAAAGTGGAGTGACCAGATCGTTTAGGACTATTTCAGGCGCTCGAAGAAGGGCCTTTTCAAGAGCTGGAATGATTTCCTTTTCCACATCTTCCTTAGTCGCAAACGCTGAGAAAAAATCTTCAAACGCATTAGATATGTGAGAGGAAACAACTGTTCGTGAACCAATTATGTCCCTGACGTAGAAGGTGAAATATTCCTGTTTGTTGTTGGCTAGGACGCTTCTAGCTTCGACCTTCCTTGAGCAAACTCCAGCAATGACGCCTAGCATGACAGCATTCCTGGACGATGGTTGTACGCTTTTGGAGGCAAGTTTCCGTATCGCTTCTTCAATGACCTTCTGCCTGGTACTACTGTTCGAAAACGCTTTTCGAAGCCCGCGACGAGTGACAACTAGCGCTGAGTGCTTTACATTGGACCGTGAAGATTCACCAAGGCATAACTCTAGAACTCGAGCATTGCTTTCGATTGTTTCCAACCCCCATATCTCCCAGTGACTTGTGCCTGCCATCTCCTGCAGAAATATACTGCACCACTCGACAAGAACAAATGCATTGCTCGGAGCAATGCCTGGCTTCATCGATTCAGCATGAACAGATTGTATAAAGCCTGCTAGGACTTTAGGGGGCGCCCCAGTACCAAAAACAGCCCGTATACATCGTTCAACAGCCCTTCGTGAATTTCGATCATGATAGTAGGGATAGGTGCTGAAAATTATTTGAAGCAAAGGTGGAAAGAGTTCTTGTGGTATTTCTGCTCCGTAGTTACTCGCATTAGCATATATACTTGATTTCGAAGTATTAAAAAGAAAAAGAAAGATTAACAGGCCGTACCATTATTTGAGAGTCTTTCTTCTAAGCTGTGGAGGGCTCCAAGCCGAATAGAAGTAGATGCTGAAGACAATGCCATCTTAGTAGCAGTGACATCGAGATTCCCGACTCTCGAGCCGTTAATCTCTACCTCAGTCATCTTGTATGGTTGGGTAAATTGTCATGACCTGAGGTCTGATTGACTTAGGCCGACGTTGTGGTAGATAGTGGAATTCGCTGTGTGGTTGAAATTCGGATGTTGACTTTACGCGATCTCGATTAAAAAAAGTTGTTTGGCGGCGTTGGTGATAACCCCGCGTTGCACACCTCACGACTCGACATAAAATCTCCGCTATGGCTGGAGGAAAGAAAAAGAAGAAGCCTGCTTCAAATCCTGCCAGAGGTTTTGCTACTGTATCGATTGCATCCAAACCCAAAGCCGAGACTCCTGAGCTGGACCATACAATACAGAAGGAGCCCTCCGAAATTGTCGATAGCGAGCCAAAGGAGCAAGATATAGCCACAAGATTTAAAGCTGAGTCTGCGGTATTAGCTCAAGATGATGTTAGTCCTGAAGAGTTTGAAAGGAGACTGGAAGAATCTGAGCTTCAATTACTCGTCGAGAAGCACGCTCAGAAATCGAAGAGAGAAGCCCTTCGTCAGAAGAACAGGCTAGAAACAGACCGCCGAGTCTTAAGAAGTCAGGCAGAAAACTTAAACACAAGAAAATGGCTTCCCCCCGAGCTAATGGAAGAAATTTTAGACCTGATAAAGTCTGAAAATCGGTTTGCAGGTCAATCATATGATGTAGCAAGCAACGCCAAACAGGCATCTGAAGAGGAATTGTCGATTCGCCTCTGGACTCTACAGCAAGCGCTTGTGGGTGCAGGATTCTTGGAGGAACAGATCCTTTTGGCTTTACAAAATATACTGAAGATCTCAGATAAAATTGGGACAGGCAATAAAGATGCCATCTGGGGCATGGATGAAGTGTTGGATTGGCTTGCTCGTGAATGTTCTAGGGAAGAGCTTCCAGACTATGAAAACTGGCAACGCAAAAGTGCTGCGCTGCTAAAGCCTCAAGCAGGTCTGTTATACCTCTTATATTTGATCCTATTGACTGAACCCGGACCTTAGAAACACCCACAGACACTCCTTTACCGTCTGGTAGATCTACACCACGTATAGAATCTGATACAAGGCGTATGATTCCTATGCCTCAAAATGAAATCCAATCGGAGAAAAAAGGGCTATCTGTTACAAATGCTATTCCTTTGGAATACGACAGCGATATTGACCCGGATGATCTTCTACCAGTCTACCTTGAATGCAAATCAAAACTTTTCAAGCTACAGCAACCAAAGTCTAGAAAGACTACGCACCGGGGTGATGCACGTATGAACACCCTTACTACAAATGTAGGTGCCTCTACAACGGATCCTGAAGTAGTAAAATTGTCCAGGAAAATTAAGAGGATCGAAGAAGACGTTCTATTCGATCGATATATGGCAACCAAAGAGTGGGATGCGAAACGCATCCAACTAGAGAGGGATTTTGCAGCCCAACGCAATGCTGCCGAGGCTGTTCAAGAGAATCTCGATTCAAATTCACAAGAATTCGGAACTCCGGTGGATTCTGATGATGAAGTCAGCAAAGAAGCAGCCAAAATTGGGGCTGCTATGCTTGAGGAAACCGGCAGTGACGATGACGTTGCCATAGCAGATTTGTTTGCTAGTTTACCTGTGAACGAAGTGGATCATGTTACTGGAAAGACCAGCACTGTCGTCAATGGCAGCAATGGCGTAAAGATTACTATTCGAGATTTTGGGAAATGGACAGGAGTTAATCCTACAAGAGTGCTTGAAGAAGCCTGTCGGGCTAGGTATGTTTCCCATCCATCCGTATACCACCAATTGATTTTTTTATGGATTTAATAACATAAATATCAGGGATTCATCTGTCAGGTTTTATTTCAATTTGATTTCAGATTCGAGCTTTTCAAATCGCCACTCTCTTCAAATCCACTGGTCAAAGTCACAGGACCTTCCGATATCAAGTCCACCTCCCGAGATTGAATTAGTATCCGCTCCAAAGATGCAAAAAATTATCATGAAATCTATCTCAACCCCTGATTCCAAGCAATCAGAAGCTTACGTCGCCACTACGGCTCTCTTTCTTCTTTTTAGTTCGTCGCCTAAGGAAGACAAAGTTTTTCTACGCCTACCAGCTTCGTGGCGAGGTTTGTGGACCGAGTTTACTGAAGCAAAGAAAGATAAAGCAGATAAAGCAGATCGTGATATTATTCAAACTTTTCGTAGCATGGTACGCGATAAGAGAGCACAGGAGTTGGAGGATGGCGTTCTCATCCAAGGAGCTTTCAAAAATCGAAATGGAGGTCGGGTAGCTGATAATAGCGATGAGTCTGGACCCGACAAAACTATGAAACCAGCGCTTACTGCTGAAGCTTACCAAAAAATATGGTCCGAAAAGTGCAGCACCTCGAGCTATCAAACAATGCTGGTCTGTCCTCTTCTCTAACTTCTAAATTGCAACTAAATATATTCTAGCAATCCCGTATGCAACTTCCAATGTGGGGGTTTAGGGAAGAGGTCCTTTCCGCTATAGATAGGGAACAAGTTATAATAATATGCGGAGAGACTGGATGGTAAGCTCATATTAATTCACGTACGCTCAGCCATTTACTAATTGTTATATATAGTGGAAAAAGCACTCAAGTTCCTTCATTCATCTTAGAACACCAACTTTCGAGAGGAAAGGCGTGTAAAATATATTGCACAGAACCGCGACGGATATCTGCTATATCACTTGCTCGACGTGTAAGTGAAGAGCTAGGAGAACGAAAGAACGATCTTGGGACCTCGCGATCCTTGATTGGGTATGCGATTCGACTTGAATCAAATACTGCAAAAGAAACAAGATTAGTTTACGCAACCACAGGCATTGTGATGCGTATGCTTGAGGGGTCTAATGATCTTAAGGATATTACACATATTGTTTTAGATGAAGTTCATGAGCGGACTATTGACAGCGACTTCTTGTTAATTGTCTTGCGAAAGCTCATGACCAGGCGCCCGAATCTCAAAGTTGTTTTAATGTCGGCAACAGTTGATGCCGAACGCTTTTCCAAGTACCTGGATAATGCTCCAGTATTAAACGTTCCTGGCCGTACATTCCCCGTACAAGTCCAATATTTGGAAGATGCAGTTGAGTTGACCGGCTACACTCTCGACAATGGCTTGCAGGAAAAATTTACTGATTTAGATGACGATATCGAACTTAACGACGTTCCATCCAGTGACTTGGCCAAGGCTGACTATACTAAAGCTTTACGCGGTTATAGCAGCAAAACTAGAAATACAATCGCCCAGATGGACGAGTATCGAATTGAATTTGATTTGGTAGCTCAGCTCCTTGTAAAAATAGCTACGGATGCTCGCTTTGAAATGTTCAGCAAAGCTATTCTTGTTTTTTTGCCTGGAATTGGAGAGATTCGTCAGCTCAATGATATGCTCCTTGGACACCCGGTATTCTCCAACAACTGGTATGTTTATCCACTACACTCAACAATTGCAAGTGAAGACCAAGAAGCTGCGTTCCTTGTCCCTCCGCCTGGAATAAGGAAGATTGTTCTTGCTACAAACATTGCAGAAACCGGCATCACTATCCCTGATGTGACCTGTGTGATTGACACCGGGAAGCATCGAGAAATGAGGTATGCGGCATTTGATACACTAGCTCTCATAGTTTATATTGACATCAGACTAGATTTGATGAAAGGAGACAGCTGTCTCGACTATTGGAAACTTTCATCAGCAGAGCAAATGCCAAACAGAGAAGGGGAAGAGCTGGAAGAGTCCAAGAAGGCCTTTGCTTCCATCTTTTTACCAGGCATCGTCATGACGAACTTGTAAGTCTTTCATTGACCTGCAACTGATTCGCTATATAAATGCTGTAGGAACAAGTATGTGCTAACAATCTGTTAAAGATGTCTGACCAACAAACCCCTGAGCTTCTGCGTTTGTCACTACAAGATCTGGCGATCCGTGTCAAGATCTGTAAGCTAGGGGGCATTGAGGAAACGCTGAGTCAAGCTTTAGACCCTCCGTCAGCAAGAAATATCCGTCGGGCAATTGATGCATTGATTGACGTCCGGGCTTTAACACCTGGAGAGGATCTGACGCCTTTAGGTATTCAATTAGCGAGGCTACCATTAGATGTCTTCTTAGGAAAACTCATATTATTTGGGACCATTTTCAAGTGCCTTGATGCTGTTATTACTATCGCCGCCATTTTGTCATCCAAATCGCCTTTCTCTGCGCCTTTTGGAGCCCGAGCACAAGCTGATACTATCCGGTTAGCATTTCGTCGAGGTTAGTTGAAATTTTCTTTCTTAGTAATTTTCAATTCTGCATGGCAGGTAAAATTTTAGAAGAAGTTTTACAGCATTAGTCTCTTATAACGTTGCTCTTCCATTAATTTTCTGATCTTAATCTAACTTGCCATAGGCGATTCGGATATTCTTACTGTATATAATGCGTACTTGGCATGGAAACGAGTCTGTATCACTGGTGGCTCCGAGTACCAGTTTTGCAGAAAGAATTTTCTCAGTCAGCAGACCTTGTCAAATATTGAAGATTTGAAAGGGCAACTTGTGGTATGCCTGGTGGATGCAGGGTTTTTACCTCTTACCGAAGCAGAACGTGCTGTTTTGAATAGGTAGGTTATAGGCGTTTCTTAAGTGGATACTATTATTTACCATGCATAGGACGCGTTATTCTAGCAAGCGTCGGCAATTTTTCGATGTCCCCCAACGAGCGAATGCTAACAGCGATAACGACATCATTACCACCTCGGTGATTTCGTGGAGTTTTTACCCAAAATTACTTGTTCGAGATGGGAAGGGATTCAGAAACTGTGCAAATAACCAGTCAATTAGTCTTCATCCATCATCAGTCAATAAAGGGCATCACGAGCTTAAATGGCTTTCTTATTACCACATTATGCAAGCCAAGCAGTAAGAATAGCCCAAGATAATGTTTAGTAACTCTCATTAACGGAACCTCCAGATTCTATAATGCCCACGAAACAACAGCAGTGGAAGAATTTGCAATTGCTCTACTTTGTGGTGATGTTCGCTGCGACGTAAGCATGCCTGTCTTGTTTTTAATTGCAGGCTAATCACTCGTTAGATGTATGCTGGCGTCCTTATACTCGATGGAAACAGAGCACGCTTTGCAGTATCGGATTGGAAATCTATGCTAGCAATCAAGACTCTACGTGCTAGATTACGCGATATTTTGACGCGATCATTTAAAAATCCAGGAAAGCCTCTTACTGCCCAGCAACAAAAATGGATGGAGGTTTGGCAAAAGATATTTTCACAGGAGTTCAGGGACAAATAAATAGTCAATACAGAAATAGAGTGTACAAATGCGGCGTTCTCGTGCAAATAGATATTACTGTAGAATAAATCTGCAATAGTGAGAATACCTCCTGAATTGGCTACCTTGCTTTACCTTCTAGTTAAAATAAGTCAAATAAACATATAAAGAAAGTGGGAAGTTAGGGGGAAATAGACGTATTCGTCTGCTCACAGGATAAGTCAACCGCTGAACCAGAATTCACAACTCCTACAAAAGACGTAATCTTGAATTGGTTTTTGAAATTTACCAATTTGGGATTGACAGCCGCTTTATGCATAATCAGATTTTTGTCCTAGCAGGATAAAGGCAGCGATCCTCGGTTAAACTCAACACGCTGTCGCGCCGTGACCATTTCTTCAACCGAATTCAAAATAGCACCTATGTTTTTATAGCTCCAACAAAGGTCTGGCTCCTTCCCCCGAATTTATTTTACACTGACTATTGTATTTCTCAAGCTAAGCACCTATCTGAGAATATGTACTTGTACCAGGAATGATCCTGGCATAGAACCATCTTCAAAGTTTTTTTATTTCTAAACTGATTTTTTATGTTGCCGTTCTCAAGGAAGGATGAAAAGGGAGAAGTCTTGCTCTAGGATGGTAAAAGAGCAGTTAAACAAGCGGAGGTCTCTACAAGGGAATCCTTCCTATTCTGATCCGCTGATTGACGCGTTAAGTGCGCTAAGATCAAAACCCCAAACCCCAGATCTCAAAATATTCTCCTATTCATAATGCTTTCTGAATCGAGGAATTCGAGTTTGTTGGAACAACCTCAATCTACAAGTTGGTAGAAGAAGGCATCGTGACTCACTCGTAATACGCTTCAACACGATGTCCTGCAAATAGGCTTTTCATAAGTGTTTTCGGGCTCGTGTCAGCGGGTCCTGTGACAATGAACTGCTCTTGGGATCCGTTCCTAGGTGGCTTAATCACTAGCTTCTTATAAATGAGGTTGTTGGCTATCAGTTGTTCAAGCTCGGCTTTGCCTTCTGCACACGAGTACATGTTCCCGAATGTGACCGCAACAACTTCATGATAGTCGTCGTGATATGGCTTCCGAAAATCATTGTTAGAATTTTGCAAACTGCCTTGCTTTTGTTCATCCTGACCTCCTTGAATGTCAGTCTTCTTTATCTCTCTGAAATTGGCGCCATAATAATTCAACGGCGTGCAGTCAATGTTCCTTGACACCCGACCATTCCCACCATTATGAGGACTTGCAGGTTTCGCCTCTGGGGCGGCCGATTTTGAAGCCCTCGACGATCTTTCTGAGCCACCTCTTGGTGTTTTTAATCTCGAGACGGCAGAAATGGGACTGTTAGTTGAAGCGTGGGCTCCCTGCCGGCCACCCTTTGGTGCCGGTGTTATCTCGATGACAGGAATGGGCTTGTAGACTGGAGGGGGGGCTTCTTGGCCTTGAGATATCCTATTTGCCATATGAATAGCTCCGGTTTCTGTCTTGGCATTTGGTGGACTTGGTTGAAGCTTGCGCCAGCGAGGGGCTTGGATTTGTTCCAAATCTTGCGGAATTCGTGCCGAGCTTCGTCTTTGAACAGCAGCGAAAACACTTTTAGTCGTACGTTTGACTACGGGAGGGAGCTTTTTTGCTGGCCTGACTTTATTCGTGTTTTGTTCAGCGATAAAATCGACGGTATTGTCATCATCTAAGTCCATGCGAGATGCGCTGTCATTTGACTGAACGTCTGCTCTCAACTTTTCTGCCGAGTCTTCATTTATCCAGTCTTTGATTAAGAGGGAAATATCTTCCGGAACGAAAGTGTTTATATCATCGATAAACATTGGAGATATGTATGATACCTCTCTTTGGCTTCCCAATATGCCTGGTCCGAAAATGTCCAACGCAGCTTTTCGGCATCTTGCCATTTCATGGAGTTCTTGGCTAGCCGTAAGATTTCCCAACGGGTCATATGATAGTGGTTGAATTTCCGGTGGACAAGGGCGTCCGGACGGAATATTTGCCTCCACGGTAGCCTTCATGTTGGCTTCAAATGCTGCCAGGCGTGCATACTTCGCGGCATTTATCTCTGCTTGAATCCGCCCCCCCTCTGCTTTGAGCCATTCTTCCTCAGCTTGGCGTGCCATTCTATTCAACTGGTAGAGGCTGTGCTTGTCTATTTCTGCTTTACTTCCTGATGCTTCTACACCTTGCATCATATACTTCACGGCCCCATTACACAGCCAGCTTGTTAAATCAGGTTGTAACTGGTGTTCCAATTGTTGGAGTCTCTCTTTTGTTCCTTCCATCATCTCTAGCGGGGTCCGAAACTTGAGATCTATGTACTCTCGTCCCATAGATAAAAGCTCATCGTTAGTAATCTGCTTTCGATCTACTGACGCGATGGCCAATTTTGCTGGACCAGGTTGATAATCCCTGGCTTGTTGGATATATCCTTTCTCGCTGGTACTATTGGAGTAGCCATCCAAGTCTTTGCCATCGAAAATGCTTTCAAAAGCAGTGGCTCGCTTAGAGCTCGTTGACAGAGGGAAACTCTCCAGATCCTCAAAGCCAATACCGTTCAATGATCGGTTATAGAATGCTGAAGAAATTTTTTTAGTTTTGTGGACAATATTCAAGTGCATCTTAATAGATCAATTATGCTTACGATGATTCTCTATCCAATTCAGCCCATTGCTTGCTGTATCCATTTGCCCGAAGTTCAGCTCCAAACCTAAATTCTGGTGTCAGCTATCTCAATGGAGCAGACCCTCGTTGCGGCGACCGGGTGTACTTACTGGAAGCCGTTTGGTTCTGGCTTTGGTCACTAGCGACTGCCTGTGGCGGCAACTGGCATTCATCAAGGTTCACGAAACTGTTTCGACGCCCAATCTCACGAGCGAATTCGACATATTTAGCACTCATCTCAGGATCCATTATAGTGCGGTCGCGTTCGCATCTGAGCTTGGTGTCTGTGATGGTATAATTCATCTCAACATCAGTGGTTAATGAAGTTTCAGCTTGAAGGTTGATCTTAGATTGTCGTGCTTCATAAAGTTCTATAGTGACCGTGTCAGCTGGTTTGAACTCCTCCAGGCCTAGAAACTACCCTATGGCAGGGCAGTCCCTGGATGTTGTTGATGGGTCTGAACCGGAACACCGACAGTTGACGTACCTTGTGGGAAATACTGAGCGGACTCGAGATTGACGATACCTCTGACACCTTGAGATGAGGACAATCCTGGCTTTCCGGCATTCTGCTTAGTGTGAATTGCTGAGTGACCTTGGTTATCATCGTCTTGAACCGAGTCGTGATAAAAGCTATCAGCAAGCCAGTCAGACGAGCTGACTTTGTCGAGGCTATCGTCATGGCTCTCTTCCACACGGAGAGAGTTTGAGTCTGGCTCCCCAATGAAGTCCAAATTCTTACCATAATGAGGAATTATATCAGCGTGGTATTCTTCCGTGTTGGCCCACCTGTCACCCATTTTGATGAATGCTATTGCCGCAACTAAGCCGAGTTTTTGCAAATAAATTTGAAGTTGCTTTAGTTAAATAGCATACCGACGCGTTCCATGTGTGTATGTTATTTGTGGTTGAGTGAAGTAGGGTGGGAAGTAAATTTTATGAGCTATGTTGTGAGAGATTGGAAGTTCTCCGCTACTCGCGTTCGTCTTTATCAAACGTGGCCTTGCACTCACTTATTCGCCAATTTTCACTCTCAAGATGCGCTCGGATTCTTAAAATATTATTACAATTAAAACCAGCGTTCTTTTACAGACATGTTCAGGTCCTGAAGCTTAGTTTACTTGCTCCATATATCATTGGAATCAAATTCTGGTGTTTGGTACAGTTGCTCCGGAATGAAATTAAGATGAGTTACTAAAATAATCCAAGCAATGACAATGAATTGAGTATTTACAAATAGCAACTTACTTTCCGGAGCCATTGGGCTATATATAATTCAGGGCTCTTACATCCTTAACGGAGATATTCAAATCGCCCATTCAATGAGCTAGCAACTCTCTCGTTAGGTTCTGTTTCCACTCTTCTATTTGCCTTAATAGTAAAATAACCTTCAGGATGGCTTAAACACATTCTATTGCTAAGTTCGCATTATTTTCCATGCCTATTTTCTCTTCTAACCACTCCTTCCACATTTCCAAGTACCCTGGTTTGTAAGTGTCGTTGAATATCCCTCGCTTAGACCCCTTCGCTTAAACCTGACCCTTAAACCTAGTTCGTCAAAATTCACTATCAACCTCTGGCATTTGTACGAAGCCTCACAATTTGAGAAATCAATCATTGCTAATAACCAGTCATCGATTCAAATGTTGGTCTTAAAAGCCTGTGGTTTTGATACTTAGAAAACCCATCCTGTTTCAGGATGTCTTGGTTGATTCTTCAAACCACTATAAACTTTTTAATATTCTTCATACTAAGTGAATATGTATTTTTAGTTAGACCACAGTAGTCAATCCACTATCTTTACTATTGCTTAGAAATTTTATCCAAGCTTAATGAATTCTTATTTTATTCTTTATTTAAAATTTTCCCTTAAGTTCAATATCCATTATTGTTTTAAGAGTTTAACTTGGGAATAGAAAAGAAGCTAGCTATCTGCAGAACAGAATGGAGAACGACTGACTTAAGCAATTTACAGAAACTACTATCTAGCTCTAGTCACTCCCGCTAACTTATACTGACATGGATTCTGGCTGGCGCTTCGCTGAAAATGGAAAAGTGGAACTAAGAAAAAGAATATGGTGCCAATTTTAGTTTAGTTGAAATGAATAAAGGAAGCTAATTACCAGTTATGAGCTTGAACCGTCTAAGGAGGAAAAAGGTTGGACAAGTGTGATAGGGATGATGCACAGGGCTACGGATACATGTCCCACTGACGTATACTCGGATCGATTTGTCACCTTTCCTTTTTTAAAATTCAAAAACAAATGTGATTCCTTAAATATTAATTGGGAAATATTATAATTAAAATGCCCTTGCAGAGTGAAAAAGGAAGGAATAAAATCTGAGGGCAGGTTATTCAGAGATTATAGAGCTAACCCTCTTTGAGTGGCTATATGGTGATGCGGAAGTAATTCTTTCACAGATCGTAGATATATAAAAGCAGAACACTAGACATCCAGGTAACAGGCCCTTTCATCAAAGCGGGCTTGTTTGGACTATAGAAAAATTAACTTCAGCAAATGACCGTAAGCCTTGGAAGGCACCTTTGTATGACTTCTAATCCACAGTAGTGTAAGCACGGTTCTCTATCTCTTCTAGTATCAAGCGATAAAGCTACTGTGCGTGAGACATCATCCCAGCCCATTCCTCAATTGAACTCCACATAATAGATGGGGCTCCTCACGTGATATAGCGCTTCGCCGCCTTCACCTTCAAAAATATTGCCAGTCACCTCGTCGCAATCAGCAGAACAGCCACCACACTCATCACGATCGATTTCTGGAAAGGGACCTGTCGCTGGTGAAGGAGCTGTCTCTATTGTCAGGCGACAGCGATGACTTCACCACAAGATGCGCCGACCGAAGTCGTCGCTGCAATCGCGACAACTGAGAGTCAAGACAATCTGCCGACCAGCGAACAACACACCGCCGTAGTCGAGGCTTTGGCGGCAACATCTATCAACATAGAGCCTGACCGCCCCGAAGAGGCAATATCGCTGGATGGTCGCGAGAAAAACGTGACGGCTGGAGAAAATGCAGTTGAACAACCTGAGAGGGAGACGCTTGAGGAGGCAGAGAAAATGAATGACGTGGGAGCTGATGGGACTGAGCAGAACGCCAACGAAACCTCGCGGAGTGAAGTTGAAAACGATACGAAAGAGCAAATGGAGCAGCAACGAATGGAGGATGCCTTAAAAACGCTGACCTCTATGGGCGTTCCGATGGATATCAATAGCTTCAACGTAGCTCCAGTGGATATGGGAATGTATTACCAAAATTTGAGCCATATGGGATTTCCTCAAAGTTCGATGGATGGCCTACCATCTCTACCCATGGCTATGGATGGCACTTTTACTCAACCATTCTTGGACCCATCGCCATACCTTGACGATGAAGCCCCCTCGGCCCCTCCAGAGACACGCATCTCGGCATTTGCAAAGCTTATCTTTGAAGATGGGGAATTCTATATGAATACACATTCTGTCATTCTGGGTCGGGATCTCGCAGCTGCTCGAGCTGCAATGCGGCGGGATAAAGAACTCGAAAAAATGCGAACGCTAGAAGAAGCAGGCATGCTCACGGGACCGATAACACCTGATCAAGCTAAAAAGTCAAGCCGGTATTCCAAGTCAATTGTCAGCGAGAGTGGTGGCATCTTAAGGGAGGGCAATGATAAGACACCAGAGGAGCGTGAGCGAAGGCGTAGGCTCAGGGCTAGTAAAGCAAGCAGGCACAGCAAAAAGTCTAAGTCGACCAATTCTTCGTCAGACCATCAGTCCAGAAGAAACTCTCTAGTTCAGCGTGGCGGGTTTCAATATCAACCACAGGTTCAAACGAGGCGTGGGGCACCTGAGACCGTTGGCGCAATACCCGTGGATCCAGCTTCACTCCGACCTTCACCACACGAGTGCCCTACTATTGGTATTCACCCTCCCGCTCATGCTCCGTCTAGTGTCTACACCAATATCTCCAGACAGCATGCCAGGATAGCATTCAATACTAAAAAGAGCGTTTGGGAAGTATATGTTATGGGCCGGAACGGGATCTTTGTAGATGGCGAATTTCACGCCTGCCAGTCTCGAATACCACTAGCAAGCGGCGCAAAATTGCAAATTGGGGGCGTGGAGGTCTCATTTCTGCTTCCAGACATCCCCATTGGCGAAACCGGTGGTGAAGAAACCATCGATTATGACAATACTACTGGAGATCGTTATTCCGTTGGTGGGAAGGAAATGAGCTTTGACTTTGAGGATGATGCTCGAGCTGGAGCTGTGGAAGAGACTAGTGAAGATGGGTCTGATAATGAAATTGCTCATGGTGAAGAAGACGAAGAAGAAGATACTGATAGAGGAAGTCAAGAAGCTGATGAGGAGGGGGATGAAGATGACGAACAAGAGGACGATGAGGATGATCCGGCTGACAATACACCCTCTCCACGTGCTCAAGGCAACGAAGAGAATATCGCAACCCAGATGAGTCCTAGATCTGAGAAAAAGCGTGGCCCTGGACGACCCCCCAAGAATGGTGTTATGTCCAAGCGTGAGCAGAAGCTAGCGAAGAAGCAAGCATTGGCCCAGGCGGAGCAGAAGGCTGCAAGGAAAACAGAGCCTCAACCACCTGTGCCTGGCAAGAACAAAGTCGGCCGGCCACGAAAATACCCGCGCCCAGAAACACCTCCAATTCCAAGAGAGAAAAGAAAGTATACAAAGAGAAAACCTAAGGAGCCTAAAGATGGGGACGTAAAGCAAGAAGGATCGGGAGGCGAAGCGAAGGAAAAGAAGGAGAAGAAACCTCCTAAGCCACCTCGCTCACCCTCCCCAACTTTCAACGAAGCAGACCTCACACCAGAGCAACTTGCAAAGCCTCAAGCCAATTATGTAACCCTTATTCACGAAGCTCTCTCTAACTCACCTACCGGTCAGATGTCTTTACCTCAAATTTATAGAGCTATTCAGCGAAAGTACCCTTTCTTTGTGCTCAAATGCCCTACAAATGGATGGCAGAGCAGTGTTCGCCACAATCTGTCCCAACATAATGCTTTCAGAAAAGTTGAACGGGATGGAAAAGGTTGGATGTGGGCAATAGTTGAGGGTGCTTCGATTGAGAAAGAGAAAAAGAAGAGGAATACTCCTCCTCCTCAAGGACCTCCTGGACAGATACATCATCATCAACCTATATATCAAGCTGGGCATCCACCTCACATGATGCTTGCGCATCCCTATGGTCCGCCACCTCCTGGAATGATGGGACCGCCTCCTGGCTATTCAATGAACCATCAGACTCCCCCTAATATGCAGTCTGGACACCCACCTCCATATATGGGCCATTCAATGCACATGAATGGCCATCCACCTCCTCCAGGCCCCCATATACCAGTGAACGGCCATCTACCGCCAGGATTTATTGCTCCTATACCTCCTCAACTTACCGCACCTAACGTTCCTGGGTCTTACAGTTCACCTTACGCACCCAAACCTGGACCAGCAAATGGCGCACCGTCGAATGAAACTCGTCCTCTTTCGGATGAGAAGCCCTCTATGCAGGCTCACTCTCCACCTACGGCTGCTTCATTGTCACAAAATTCCCCACAAGTTGCGCAAGCATCTCCGGTAAACCAACAGCAACAGCCACAAGAAGTTTCACCTCAAAATCAACCGACTCCACCAGCTCAGGTACCATCAATGCAGCCGCAAGAGCCACAAGTATCCCACCAGCCGCAACAACCCAAGAACAGTACTTCAAGCCCTCCGCCACTCAATGATGCTGCAACACGTGCTATTGAAGCATTCAAAGAGACCCTGACTAAATCTATGAAGGAAAAGATAAAAAATGCTGAACTGGCTGAAGCAATCGTGGAGTCCGCGGTGAATCGTGTTCTAGGAAAAACCAATCAAGGCTCTGGTGACCCACACGAGGATGCAATTGTGAAAACACTGAGAGGAATGCTCAGTCAAATACCTGGGGCGAACTTTTTGATACAGCCTGCTGCTCCTGCAACACCGTCAGGCCAACAAAGTGACTCCCGCTCACCTCCACCTACATCGCAAGCGCACCAGCCTGTGATACAAATAAACCAATCTGCCAAAACCTCTGGTGTTGACAAGCCAACGCCAACAATCACGCGGCCATCTTTTAGCGGTCCAGGCCAGAGTCGTACAAGTGGGCCTTCGATTTCTAGACCGCCAATGAAGACACCTGGTATGATGCGTACAAATTCTGGTAGTTCTACAACTGCGTCAACTCGGCCTAGCGGCCCTTCTGCTTCACCTGCACCAGGACAGGGTTCTGCGAATGGAGCCAGCACAGCAAACATATCTCCTCATGACAACTCTCAATTGGCAGGTCAGAAGCGGCCCCTTGATGATACCGATGATATGCGGGAATACAAGAAGTTATCCACATCTGGTCCGCCTCAGCTGAAAACATAACCTGATAATACGGAATCGAATGGGTGGTGCGGAGGAAGAAGCCTTTCCAAGCATGGCGCTGGAGTTTAGGCGCTGAATGGATCATTACATGCATGCGGATTATGGAAACATCTCACGACAGGTAGAAGAATGCGCGGTGCACTTGCCTAGGTGTTATTAATTCGTCTCATTATCATCATCGTCGACATATAGTAGGCTGCCTCGGCCAGCACGTCTACGTGTCTTCTGATAGATGCAGAGCTTTGTCGATTGTGTAAGCTTAGCTGATACATAGTCACAACTAAAAATTCTTCTACCTCCGAAGGACTTAGTCCTGCCATCCTTGTCTTTCTGTGATTTCAAAGACTCTAATTTATATATTATGGAACACCTTCTAGTCGGAGATAATTGCACAAGTGTCGCATTGCAAAAGAGCAAGGTTAAAGATACTTTTGAGCAATTTATTATACCGTTAAAGGTGGTGTTTCTTGTGTCATAATTGTTGAAACTTCACCTGGCGGCTGAGTCTCGTATAGCAATGTTTCTAGTCAAACTGGTCAGTTGATCGACAAGCCTGTATGCTGCTTCCTTTATTCAAGATCAGATGTTACTTACATACCAGTGCCTCACTGTCTCTGCGGCTGCTGCATCTTGCCAAGAATTTATCATTCACACATTTTGGTCACATATCTTGACTGATTGGGCCTTTTGTGTAAATTCGGAGAAAGCTCTGCTTCGCAATATAGTTACACGAGAAGAGCAGAAGCGAGAGGCGTTAACAACGCAATTTCGGGAACCGCATAATCCTCATTCCCACATGTGACCGAGTGGCTACAGCAATGCTACCGAGCCGGGCGTTCAATAAGCATTGCTTCGTCCTTCCCATGGTTCGGAACCGTGTGACTCGTCAGACCGATGTTCGGGAGTAAATAGAAGCCGTCGCCTCGGAGTCCGATTTGGCGAACCCCTGAGATCACTTCCTCTTGTAATACCCTCCGTGATCAAACTGGGAACTTTGTATTGTTCCCCCAAGACTTTGAATTGACGCGCTTGACTGACCGACTACAAGTAGGCTTGCGGTCATCATCTCATGATATTTTTGCGTAGCCCTGACTTGGCTAAACATATCCTCGAAAGGGCCGTTAGTTTGCCGGAGAATAGTAAGATCCGGAGTGCTCGGAAACAGCTCAACTTTCCTACGAATGACCAGGCTGGGGGCGAAGTTCTGTAAGCCGAAATTGGATGTTGAGTCGGACCATCTGTTTCATAGATGTATCAAGCGCGCCCGATTTCTTAGCAAGTCCTATAAACTTGTTACTGTTAACCCCCCGACATTTCCTAGACGATCCGAGAGTTTCCCTAGGTAGAGGTTGGGGTTCAGCCTTGTGAGGCAAAGAAAATGTCTCACCCCCTATCACGTGTGGCACGAGGGCAGAAAATTTTCATTGCGGTAATTATCCCCACGCTCTGTAGATGAAATTCGACTTTTTTTCCTTTTAAGGTTTGGTGAGTGAATTTTTGGGGCTTTCTTTGTTTGCTCAGAGTTGTGTTGAAGAGTGTGGGATTCTGACTGGCTTAAGCCCCGAATCCTACGCTTCAATATGCTGTGACTCGCTCATGAGTAGGGCAAAAGAGCAGGTTACAGCGCTCGCAGGCACGGATATGGCGGCAAGATTTGGAATTATTCGTTGTATATGCCATATTGTGAGGCTGCCGAATTACCCGTTTGACGGCGATTTCAGAGATAGCTTCGGGGCGTGAAGAGGAGATTTCGAGTGACCGAAGCGTGGTTATGCCTGCCAACCTCGAGCTATTAATGACCGTATGACTATTGAGAGGTTAGTTACTATGCGGAGAGAAGCATCCGTTCCTGTCAAAAGCAAATCATCATCTTGGTGATTGATGGACTCTGTAAACAAGGCGTTCAAACCCTCTGGCGAAGCCCTTATTCTTTGCCAAAGCTTTTGTCAACTCAACCTTGTTCCCTGGAAATCCGGTATTAAGTAGAGTATGGGCTGTAATGGGCATTGATCCATGAGATCGGCAGTAGGTGTGAACATTTTAAGAAAAGTAGTCTGAGAAATCCAAGATGAGAAAGCGACTATCTTTATACAATTACATAGACCCTGACACCAAAGCCCAGTAATACAGGGTACCCAGAATGAGGCTGCTGTAAGGGTGAATAGCTAGATTTGTTGTGAAAATCAATTTCGCCATGTACGAAAATGCCCCCTAATATTGTTGAATAACGTATCTTTCGTTTGCTTGGACAGCACACTGTTGGGAGCTATATGACACGACTTTACTGCAGCGATATGCCGTGGCTATTTGAACTTCCAGTCATTTCCAACTTTAAGGAATATTTAAAGAGATACAGTTAACTCAAATTCCATCCATCACCTCTCGGTTTGCGATGTTGTTACTGTTGAGTTTCGAGACTGAGATCGGAAGCTACGTAACCAATCATGTCCAGGAACCCTGAATTTCTGTTCGCCTTACCAAGGCGGAAAACCCACCCGTGCCTCAAAAAGTCTACCACGTCGCTCAACCCTGCAGGAGAAGGTCTCAAACCCGGCCAAAACAAAAATGGGAAATATTGGGTTGACTGTACGGATCCGTACTTGTTGGGTTGAGCGGTAAGGGAAATTTGGCCACTTTTATTCTGCCAAATGTGCAGTATAAGAATCTCAGCCTTCCTATGTCTTCAGAGCACAGGCTCCTTTGAAACGGAAGCGACAATAAATATTACTTTTCCTCATATTCTTATGTCTTTGTACCGTTAGTTAATTCATACATTGTCTAATGTCTTCCGTGGAGAAAAACCGGTACTGGATACCAAACCTGGACATCAATAAGAAGGTGATCACACAAGAAATCCAATACTATCTCGGCCCCGAATCAACAGTTCGTCCATATACTCGAGAGGTCTTTCCACTATGTTTTCCTCTTTTAGGTCCTATACTAATCATATTACAGGGTGAAGACGGCTTCCTAATCACAACGCCTGGAGAGTGCCTAACAGACGTAAGTATACCATCCATGCGTCTTTCTACTAGATAGCCATGTTAACACGCTATATAGGAACAAATAGACGACATATGTCGCAAATCGAAGGAGGTATGGGAGAAACAGGCCGCGGCACGGTCAAAAAAAGAATCAGACAAGCAACTCAAAAGACCACTCCATCAACCTATTGTTGTCTCTCGAGGTTCAAAAGGTTCAGAATCCTCGAGGCATCATAGCCATCACCACTACTCAGATGATAGAGAAAGAGGCGAAAGTTCGGGCTCTTCAAGGCGTCGATCGAATGACCGTAGATATGATGGTCGAGAACGGTGGTGAAGAACCAAAAGGCATATTGCCGATGCAAGCAATAAAACTGAAAGCATCTTGCAGCCTGGCATTCGTGTCTCGCATTCTGCACTCACCCCTCCCGGCGATAAAAGTGATGGGGGACCAAATTGATAAACTAGATGAGAGTGAAAGAAGTGAAGAACGAGAACGAGAACGAGAACGAGAAAGGAGATTACTGCTGTCATTTTTTTCAGCCAGAAGCATAGCGTGGACTTGGATTTTCTATTTTATTTTGTACTGTAGACTAGCATTGATTCAGCCTGAAGCCATTTTATTTGCGAGGCCCTATGTCACTTATTTGCCGCCCCTAAAGAAAAATGGGGCATCATTCACACCGTAAACAATCTTGACATAGTGATCAACGAGTATGAGTTTGCACCATCTTAGCGGGAATGAAAAAGAAATAATTGCGAGATGGTATTAAGATACCTTACAAAATGAGACATCAATCTGCGGCTGAAATATGCGAAAGAAGTCTTGAAAGGATGTCACCAGCGCCCTTGGGCATGATGCTAAGCAGTTCTTGATATATTTGCCTAACGAGGCAAACGTTGGGCAACAATCCCAAGGGGTAATAGCTGGCGGACTGGAAACTTGATTGGCTACAGATTTGACAGAAAACAAGTATTAGGATTAATTGCTCAAGTTTTGTGCTAATTGAACAATTTTAATTTCAGTCGAGTTGAACTAAACCGAATTTAACTCGTAGTTAACCTTATGTTGGTGATACCCAGAGTTTTGAAATATTACAATGGAGTTTTCTAAAATTTCCGCAACAAGCTAAATGATACTTTGGGCATAATTGCAGAATAGGCTCTGCGGCACGTTTTATACGTTAAATATGATGACACCGCCAACCCTAGTATTTGGACCAAAACACATGGCCTGTAGAATATGTTTCTTATGTAAATGGTTAGACTTTTGACAGATATATAGGGTAGAGATGGACCAACTCGATAATGGCCCACTTGGCTTAGTGATATAAAACTTATTAATTCCAGTGTGTTCCTCTTGAATTATTATCTCAACTTCAACCCTTACTATGTAGCCCAACTGGAGAGAGGGCTCCTTTTTATTTCCGGGCAACATTGGTCTCACACGACCAAGTATAGTTGAAAGCGTTGGGTAATATCAAGCTTAACGCCAGAGAGCATGTATCAAATACTGCTAGTTTCTTTAAGGGCAATTTCGAGGCGAGACGATCTGACTTTGGAAGCTAGAATGCCACAATTTCAGCATCCTTCTCCTTTCCAATTCTCGTCTGATTGCAAATAGATAAGCATCCTTTAGATTTTAAAATGAATCCAACTGCAAAATCCGTCTGTCCCTTGATTATTGGACCTCCGTTAAGGTTCTTCGTAGCTGAGGCTCTGTTCATATCCTTGGAGATGAAAAGGTCCTGATGACCAGAGAACAATTGCCTGAACTTCGATGTGTGGAATATTACAATTTAGAGCCTTCTGCTCTGTATTCTTAATATAACCCATCACATTCACCCATTCTCCAATCTGAGTTTCATTGGATTTCATGTTGTTCACGAGCAGTTCCACATTGACAGCGGCTTTTGAAGTACTTCCTTTGGGGTATTCGTGCTCCAAAGTTAAGACTGCATTTTTTGTAGAGTATTTTGTGACACTATGTTCTAGAATTTAGCATAGACCCCCTTAATATAGAAATACAAGTACGAGTGATGTAATACGGATTCAGATATCTCAAAGCGACCATAGTAGGAAGACATTGAGGTCATTCCTTTTTGGGCACCTAACCTGAGCAGTTACATTGCATGAAAAATAATATAAATGATCTTGCGATAAAGAAGTGGTGAGATTGGTCACAATATGGTTTAAATCCAGAGACTTACCATCCGAGGAAGCGTACTTTTGACCCCGCGGGCAAGGTTTGAAGATCAGAAAGAAGGACCAGTCTGCTAGACGGTGGGCCGTTTTGGATTCCAGCCATGAACGCGCTATTTCATTTTTATTCTTCGGCTGACAAGAACTCACACCTTGTTGTCAAGCAAGAATGTGGAGAATAAGAAGTTTCCCCTTCCAACCCCTTCAGTAGTTACCTAAGTACGGCACGTGAGTAAACAGTTGCGAATCCGCGCTAAGCCGAAATTAGTTGGCTAGCGCGTCATCGAAAGAAGTCACGACGACAGTGACCTCTCACATCCACAGGCAACAAGAATAGGTCGCGACATCCTGCGATACAAATATTCTCAAATCTGAACGACTGCCTTAGACTGACGAATCTACCATCAAACGATCACGACCCCCCCCCAAAGCCCTCGAGATCCATCGTTTGATAACCAAGGCACCCCACTATCTCTAGCCTTCCGATTGCAACTTTTGCCCCGGAAGTCTGAATCAACAACTCTTGATTCTTTGATTCATACATACAGGCGCCTCGAGTATCTCTCGGGGCCTGGCGCTCCGTTTACATCTAAATATCGGTCAACACAGCATATAATACAAAATGTCTGGTGTGTGGGGTTGGTTTGGGGGGCAGGCTGCCTCCAAGGGGAAAGATACACCAAAGAATGCTATCCTAGGATTAAGAGGGCAACTAGATATGCTGCAGAAGAGAGAGCGACATCTACAAAATCAAATGGATGAACAAGATGCGATAGCTAGAAAGAATGTCAGCACCAACAAGAACGGTATGTAGGAATCCAAGTCTTTTTGAGTTGTTAGGCTCTCCCGGCTCTCAACACTGGTATTGTGAAGAGATAGCGACGATAATGACGCCAGTTATTCGAATTAGGACTATGACTGACAGCCTATTACAGCCGCAAGAGCCGCTCTTAAACGGAAGAAGCAACATGAGCACACTCTTGAGCAAACTTCAGCACAAATCGCCACCCTCGAACAACAAATATACTCGATCGAAGCCGCAAATATTAACAGAGAGACTCTAGCTGCTATGGAACGTGCCGGAAAAGCTATGCAAACAATCCATGGCAAACTGGACATTGTTAAGGTTGATGAAACAATGTATGTCCGAATTTGATATTAGGAGACTTTGAATAGCAAGCTAACACCTTTTACAGGGAGAAACTCAGAGAACAACACGCATTGGGCGAGGAAATTGCCCAAGCAATTACAAGCGCTCCTATCGGTGAGCCTATTGATGAGACTGAGCTGGATGACGAGTTGGCGGAGCTCGAGCAGGAACAACTAGATAACGAGATGCTGAGGACTGGGACGGTTCCTGTGTCGGATGAGATACACAGATTACCAGCAGCTGCAAACGGTGAGAGTATGTTATACGAACCATTTCATATACTTTCGTTACTGACAGATAAACCTAGTCAAAGGGAAAGCGCCTATCCATGCGGAAGAAGAGGACGAAGAGGAGGAGCTCCGGAAGTTGCAGGCCGAGATGGCGATGTAAATGTGACACGAATTCTAGGTCACCGCCTTTTCCTTAACGCGGAACTTTGAGGCACATCTCTTTTGTTTGGATCCTGCATAATGCTGGGGTTATGGTTGATTTTCAATATCACAGTACTAAGATTCCTGGTCTACCTTACCAGCCGGCGTTTTAGGATCTACTGGACATCTTTCACATACCAATGTCTTTTCAAGAGAACCACCAACTTGTTTCGACCACGGCGTAGAAATGGTGATAATCGTTAGTATCACGTGAGACTCACCGCTGCATTTTCAAATGACAGGAGGTGACTATCTGTCTTGCATTTTTCTGGCCTGCGTCCCACTTATGATCTGAAACGACGCATAGTGCCGAGTGTAATAGGAGTCTTATTGAGCGTGTTCGAGTCACATTATAGATTATTTCCTTAGCTTACTTACATGACTTCGCTCTCGCACATCTTCCATTTGGATCGTGCGGCTTAGGTACAATAGTGTGCTTTATCAGCGTTTGTAAGACCACTTCGTTATGGGCCGCGAAACTCGACCCGACCCAAGTTAAACTCAGGCGCTGATATACGCTGATATGTGCTCGTATTATCATATGCCAAATTCATATTATTCACAGCCTGAGAGTTCGATAGCCAACCCCAAGCTTTACATGGTCACGGGGTCTGCCTTCGCTTACTGCAAGCTAGCCCCCTGAGCGTCTAACAAAAGTCAAAGTCTGGCCTGACAACACATCAGTGCTCAGAATCACCACATTTACCTTGGTGGCGCATGTTGGAGTCTTCGTCTCGTGATGCGTACCACAGGCATCAAGCCGGCAACTACTAAGAGGCTGCCTTACTGGGTAAATCGAGACGGTCCGCCGAAACATCCAAGGCGAACACGTTGCACTGCACGCAAGACCCAGGCAGCGGGAGCGGGTAGTCAAGGGCTTCCACTCCCGACCAGGAACCAGTAGGAATGCCATCAAATTATAGCCAGCCAACAGCTCCCTAGCACGATGCAAGACTCATGGTTTCAACATACCTCAAGACAGATTTTGCATGTCGGCCAGCAAGACTCGACCGCATCTGCATCCGGTTAACCCTTTGTGTTTTGGTGTGCATCGTTGGGCCGCATTCGTGTTGCGATATCGCCATATTTTTTTGACAATCCATCACCCAAAAGACCAGTCACCAGCGACGTGGCGCCAGTACAGCAGAACCACCCAATTGATATCAAACCCGATATTGATCACTCGGCACCTTGAGTAAGTTTGTCGTAGGACACCCCCCCCGCGGACGTGGGTGAGATCAAGTCGAGTCTTCAATTGAGTTTTTTTGCATGTTGCCAATGAAAGCCTTTTTCTGCCCTGAATTGAACTTTTGCAATTATCTTATAGGCAGGACGACTGTCCCAGCCCGATCAAATTCCGCTTGTTTTTCTCTTGTTTCATTTACAATCGTAACCCATGCTGCATTTTGATTCGCTGTCGAGTTGATAAAATAATTGTACTCCGAAATAAAAAGTGTGACGTTGGGTACCCGCATATTGCCGACAGCTCCTGTCACTGAACATGGGAGAAGAGAATAAGAAGGAAGCCCAATTCATTTGCCTCGAAGTTCCTGCACCCGTATCTCTAGACGAGATACACTCTTCAGTATGGAGAATATTTCATTTTGTCCTCACAGGACGCAAATTAACTATGATTGGTCAACCATCCAGACTACGCAATTAGAAAAACCAGTCAGTGACTGGCAACCGGTTCAAACTACGAAGTTGTCACCCCCTGTAGTGTTTACAGGAACAGAAAAAGATGTGGAACTGCTCGATGCATGTAATTTGGCGATGAGACATCAAGTTCTTGGTAAGCACCGCGTTCAATTTACTGCGCACGACTAACAAGTTATATTTAACAGACTCTGATGATGATCAAGAAGAAGGAACTAGCACCCCAGAGCCGGATGCTGGCGTTGCAGATGAAAAGAACGATGGACCAGAAGGTGAAGGCCCCTCCCCCGTCGAAGAGATACCGCAGCCTGCACCGGAAATTATTTCGGAGAATTCTCAACAAAGCGACGATGCAGAGGATGGAACTGATGGAGCTGATATTGAAGAAGTCAACGGTGAAAATGGAGTTCCAGAATCCGAATCCCTTTCTGGAGTAAGTAGCTGCCTAGTGTTGACCTTATCCCCTCTCCTTTTGATGACAGAGTTATCTAATGCTGCTATGCTTGAGAAGAAATTCCTATACCATAAGCTTAGCTGATGCAGCCAATGCTAATCTTACTTAGGATGCTCCATCGACAGAAAATCCCCCAATCGCTGAAGAAGGTTCCAACACTCCTCGCGCAGCCTCACGCTCTTCCAGCCCAGCTTCAGTACACTTTGCAGAGGGTACGGCCCCTCCTGCCCGAAGTGCTCCAAAATCTATCCTCAAACCGGGGAGATCAGAAAAGCATGAAAAGCCAGAGAAATCCGAGAAGCAAGAGAAGCAGGATAAAAAGGCTAAAAAGAAGGAGCTAAAGAAAGAGAAGAAAGCGGATAGTAAACCGAAACCAGAAAAACCTTCGGAACCGGAACCGCCTACCGAACCTCTAAAAGTGGAGAAAGAAGAAAAACTAGAGAAGAACAATAAGAGTAAAAAGGAAAAGAGAAAAGAGAAGGTCGGGAAGGCGAAAGGGAAAGATAAAGGAGGAAAGCAAAAGCCAATTGTTGCAGCAACACCATCAAATCCTTCAGACGAAAACCCTCCCGCATCTGGCGAGCCAGCACAACCTTCACCAGAAAGTACTTCAGGCGAGCCTTCACCACCGTCAGATCCAGCAGCTGAAACTCCACCTTCTGACCCCGAACCCCAGCCCGAGGTTGTTGCGCAGGCTGAAGCTACGGTGGCGGCCGAAGAACCTCCAGCTGATGGACCCTCTGAGCCAAGTGAGCCAGCTGTGACGGCAGATGCAAACGATGCACCTGCAGCGCCTGAGCAGGAGAATGACGACCCAGCGGAGCCAGAAGGCGAAGCAAAAGAAGTGGAACAGCCCCCCCTTGTTGATGAGGTCCCAAAGGAGCCAGAAGGCGATTCCAAAGATGGCACATCAAAAGAATCTGAGGATTCTGCAGGTGAAGTAAATGAGCCTGTGGATATCGCTACAGTACCCGAGGTAGAGGATTCCACCAACGATAAAGCCGTTCCGTCAGACGGCCAGCCTCAGGAAGAATCTCCGACTGTGTCCGAAGAGGTTGACACAGAAGTGCCTCCGCACCCAGAAGGAAAGGAACCAGAGCCTCCGAGCGAACCAGTCATAGAGAATTCTGTCGATGAAGTAGCCAATGAACCACCGTCAGAAGAATCCGCCGAGCCCTCTGGAGAGCCCAGTTCTGAACCAGAAATCCCCCCAGCCGAGCCCGCGGATGAGAAAACTCAAGAAGTTACCGAAGAAACTACAGTTTTTGAGGCAATTTCGTCAGGAGTGGATGCTCCCGCAGCCGATCTAACATCCGATGAGCCTGTTCAGAATCCTGAAACTGCCGAAGGAGATAAAAATGGCGAGGGTGACTCCGAATCCAAGCCAGATGCCCCCGGTGACGAAGATGCTGGAGAGAATAAAGACGAGCTTGTCTCTACCAATGATGACGTTGCTGCTGAGGGAAGCCCAGCCGAGCCTGAGGCGGGAGAGGTGCAGGAGGAATCAGGCCTACCAGCAGAAGAGTTGGCCACTGTAGTAGATAATCTTCCCAGTTCAGAAGGGAAGGACGAAACAGCTGTTGCTAAGGAGGAACCACCACCAATACAGGAAGAGGTCAAATCACCAGAAGATCCTGACCCAAGCGAGGATGTACAGTCAGTTGATGAGATCAAGACTTCAAGTTCGTCCTCAGAGGAAACTCCCGAGATTGGTGAATCTAGTTCCGTTAGCGAAGAAGCCGAAAAGGAGACCCCAATAGAATCACCAACCCTTGAACCAGAGGAGCCCAAGGAGGAGGAGGCGGTGGCGGAGGAAGATGAGAAGGCTGAAACTGGAGACCCAAGTCCTGTTGACACAGAAAGTCCGCCTCTCCCGAGCGAAGATTCAAAAGCTCCAGCCATCGAAGACAGTTCTGACTCCGTAACTGAACAAGAATCTGATCCCGTGGCCGTAGAGAGTTCTGAAGCGGACAAGCTAGTTGTAGATGGGGTATCTGACGAACCAGAGCCCCACAAAGAGGAGGAAATCAAAACAGAGGAACCAGATCCTGAGGCCGAGGTTGATCCTGTCAATGAAACTCCTGCTCCTATGGTAAGTCCCATCATGTTTTATTTCCAAGCCAAGTTTAGTACCGCTGTAGCTACACTTATGATTTGAAGTGTTTCTCGCAATATCTTACCCTAGCAGACAAACTCTTTACGCGGAATATCGTACTGATAATTATTTAGAATGAGGAGCCTTCTCTTGCTGAATCAGAAATGGATTCCCAAGAGACCAAGGGAGAAGATCTCAAGCAAGAAGAGCTAACTCCAGCTGCTGAAGCAGTTCCCGATTCAGAGGCCTCTCAGAAAGAGGAAGAGGCAGCTCCAGCCGACGAAAAAGTTCCTGAGCCCGAAATTTCCAAGGAATTAGACTTGTCACCACCGCCCGAGGAGAATTCCGAGCCAGAGGCCGCTCAAAAGGAACCTGAAGAGAAGGAATCGGCGCCAGACACCATTGAACCTATATCTGAAGATGTCTCTGCTCCTGAGGAAGTGCCCGACGCGACAGAAACCAAAGAGGAGCCTGCCACGGCAGTTGAAGAAGCCGCTCCAGTCTCTGTCGAGAACGAGGGGAAATCCGAGGAGCCAGATTCTGTTACCGAAGAAGCTCCTGTCGCTGAGGAGACTCCTGCTGCTGAGGAAGCTCCTGTCGCTACGGAAGCTTCTGCTGTTGAGGAGGCTCCCGCTGCCGATGAAGCTCCTGCCATTGAAGAGGCTCCTGTAGCCGATGATGCCCCTGCTGCTGAGGAGGCTCCCGCTGCTGAGGAGGCTCCCGCTGCTGAGGAAGCTCCTGCCATTGAAGAGGCTCCTGTAGCTGAGGAGGCCCCTGCTGCTAAAGAAACTCCCGTCATTGAAGAGGCTCCTATCGCTGAGGAGGCTCCTGTTGCTGAGGAGGCTCCCGCTGCTGAGGAAGCTCCCGTCATTGAAGAAGCTCCAGCGGCTGAGGAGGCTCCCGCTGCTGAGGAAGCTCCCGTCATTGAAGAAGCTCCAGCGGCTGAGGAGGCTCCCACCTCTGAGGAAGCTCCCGTCATTGAAGAGGCTCCTGCAGCTGAGGAGACTCCCGCAGCTGAGGAAGCTTCCGTCAGTGAAGAGGCTCCTGTCCCTGAGGAGACTCCCGCTGCTGAGGAAGCTCCCGTCATTGAAGAGGCTCCTGTTGCTAAGGAAGCTCCCGTCATTGAAGAAGCTCCTGCAGCTGAGGAGACTCCCGCTGCTGAGGAAGCTCCCGTCATTGAAGAAGCTCCCATCGCTGAAGAGACTCCCGCTGCTGAGGAAGCTCCCGTCATTGAACAAGCTCCCATCGCTGAGGAGACTCCCGCTGCTGAGGAGGCTCCCATCATTGAACAAGCTCCCATCGCTGAGGAGGCTCCCACCTCTGAGGAAGCTCCCGTCATTGAAGAGGCTCCAGCGGCTGAGGAGGCTCCTGCAGCTGAGGAAGCTCCCGTCATTGAAGAAGCTCCTGTCATTAAGGAGACTCCTGCAGCTGAAGAAGCTCCTGTCATTGAAGAGGCTCCTGCAGCTGAGGAGGCTCCCGTCATTGAAGAGGCT
>JAPZPC010000040.1:109719-241439 GCA_037952705.1 Haplographium delicatum
CCTGCGGTAGAGGAGACTCCTGCAGCTGAAGAAGCTCCCGTCATTGAAGAGGCTCCTGTCCCTGAGGAGGCTCCTGCAGCTGAGGAGGCTCCCGTCATTGAAGAGGCTCCTGCGGTAGAGGAGACTCCTGCAGCTGAAGAAGCTCCCGTCATTGAAGAGGCTCCTGTCCCTGAGGAGGCTCCTGCGGCTGAGGAAGCTCCCGTCATTGAAGAGGCTCCTGTCCCTGAGGAGGCTCCTGCTGCTGAGGAAGCTCCCGTCATTGAAGAGGCTCCTGTCCCTGAGGAGGCTCCTGTCCCTGAGGAGACTCCTGCGGCTGAGGAAGCTCCCGTCATTGAAGAGGCTCCTGTCCCTGAGGAGGCTCCTGCCGCTGAAGAAGTTCTTGTCGCTGTGGTAAGTTTACTCTTTCACGAGGCCTTATTATTTATCTATTGCTAATGTCATTCAGACTGATGAAGTTAAGTTGGAGCCTGCACCCGCTGAACCAGAAGCTCAAGAGCCTTTGGCTGAGAACGACGAAAAAACCGCAGAAAGTCTCCCCGTCGAGGCCGAAGCTCTCAAGGAGGTAGAAGACTCTACCCCTCCCGAACCCGAGATAGCAAACAGTGAAGAACAAAAACCTACTGAGCCGAGTACGGAGGGTGGAGCGGCTCCAGTTCCCGTTGAGGAACCGGGGGAGCCTGAGCCCGAGGCTATTCTAGAAAAAGGAGTAGTAGAGGAAGCTAATCCGGCCAGCCCAGAACCGGAAGATGCGGTCAAGAGCGAAGAACCTGCTGCGAATAACTTAGCGGAAGAAGCTATACTTGCAGCTGGAGCTGTTGCAGCTGGGGCTTTGGCAGCCGAGATTATCGGAGATTTGAAAGCTTCTCCCGAAGAAGCTGCCCCGGTTACTGATAAAGATATCGTGGATGAACCAGAGAAACTTCCAGAGGCTGCTGGAGAGCCGCAGAAAGATGATGCACCACCATCTCCCAGGTCGGAGAAGGAGAGACATAGAAGGCATCGATCGTCTAGACACTCGAAAAGCTCCAGTCATCACAGCTCCAGCAAAGAAGGCATTCGTGATGAGCATCGTCACTCTCACAAGAAACGCCGAGAAAGCGAGAGTTCCATAAAAGAAAACCCTATCAAAGCGTTGTTTATGCCCTCTTCTCCGACTAAGGCAGTTCGCCAGGACAGTGGAATTAGTGGAGCAAGTTCGAGTTCTCATGGGAGAAAGCATCGTAGTGATCGTTCACCTGAAGAGCAAGCTGCCCACGAGAAGCGGAAAGAGGAGCGGCGACTATCTAAAGCCAGGGCAGTCGAACAAGATGGTGTCGTGGACGGAGCGATTATTGAAACTTCCCCTTCCACCACTACGGTTCCGAAACGAGCATCATCCAGAAGATACAGTAGCACCAAATCTACCCACTCGAGAGATGATGAGAAAAAGCCTAAATTGCTTGATTTGAAAGGGGAAAGTATTGTCAAAGCCCCCTTCATTGCGTCAGATAAATCCCACGTCAAAGAAACTACCGTGAAACCTATCATAGACCGACCCCGCTTCTCAATGGATGGCGAGCGGCCAAAATTCTCTACTGAAAGAAAGCACTCAAGTCAACATCACTCCCACCGCTCCTCTTCATACAGGAAAGAGAAAGACGATAGAGATAAGCATAGGGATGCTGAAGCAAAAGAATTGAAGAAGGCCAGGGAAGAAACCAAAAGACAAATGGAAATTGCAAGGGTAGAAGTTGCAGAAGAGGCGAGGAGACAACATGAGAAGGAAGATGCCGAGAGGAAAGCCCGGCGAGAAGAGCGAAGAAGGAGGAGGACAGAACAGGAGGCTAATGAGCCCTCGCCCACGGTGTCGACTTCAACACCAAAAGAATCACCAATAGAGAAAGGGCGGGACCGGGAAGCCCGAGAGCCCCGAGAGCATCGACACTCTCATCGCAGAGAGAAAGAACGGGAACGGGAACGGGAGAAACCTAAAGGCGCGCTCAGCAGTTTGTGGTCCTCTGCAAAGAAGGCGTTTGCCTAACTGATGGGTGTCTTGAAAAAGACCTTTTCCAGTGTGAATTGTTACGAGATATGATTGGAGTTTCTAGAAGAATTTCCTGGGTTTTTGATGATATTTATTATGTCCGATATGTATTTCATAGCGTATATATAGAGGGACATGGGCGCTGTTCTTTTGAGGGAGCATCCACTGCTATGTACCAACTTTCATTTCGGCACATCCCTTGGACGGATTCTGTATGTTATTCCTGGGGTATTTTTAAGCATTTAATTTCGGAAGGCCTTCTTTGATTATGAATCAAATCATCCAATAATAAAACACTTTTGAACGCGCTGCGATGATAGCTGTTTGCAAGCTTTTAGGATTTCTGTCCAAAATCACGAATTACACTATTCGCGCGGATTTCGTAGAGATCATTCATCCCAGAAATTTAATGAGTTATTTCTCTATCATTCTCTTCCACTATTCTCTCAATGATCTTTGCCTTTCCCTGCGCTCTTTTCAATCGATCATCGAAGTCAGACACAGCTTCCTCCGTGTTCTCGATAGATAGAGTGTCTGATTCAGACAAAGCATGTAATAATCTGATGTGCTTTGCAAGTCGTTGGTTATTCGGTAGTGGTAGGAGAGCTGCGGCTGGGGCATTCTTGTTGTGTTCTGATGAGCTGTGTAATATAGACGCGTCTTGGCCCTCTTCTTTCATGGGCAATTTCTTTTGAAACTCCGGTATTCGATTTGCCCAGACCAGAGATTTTCCGTAAAGTCTTCCGCTTTCAATATATTTCTCGAAACCCTTCTCCAGCCCAAAAGTTCGACCTTCGATTTGACCCGCCCTCACTCCATCCTGTAGCCCTTGCCGATACCCTTCATCATAGAACTGCTCTTCCAAGCCCAACACCCCATCAAATAGGCTCGATGCCATGATCACGAGACGGGGACAATAGTTTTACATATGCTCTGTGTTGTAGTCGAGAATGAAGACTGTTGTAGCCGAAGTTTTCAATCTCAGGGCGGTTACACGTGACGTACACTTAGGGAATAACCCCACGTGATGCTCGATTTCCTGCTTGATTCCAAGAGTAAAGGAGCCAGACAGGGAAAGGGCAGCACAGGATTTATCTTAGCACTCGGGGGCAAATTTTTCATTTGTTAAATCTTGCTAGACTTGTCGCCTTCTCTGTCTTTTTTTGCCCATGATTCATCTCACAGGATGACGTTCTCTGCCACTCTGTGCCAGCCTCGCACAGCCTCGCCTTTCGCTTACTGAGGGCGTGTGAATTGCCCGAGCCTCGTCAAGGATTGTGAGTCAACCCCACCAAGCGCATTCAAAACACCAAAGCCTTCCTTTTCGTCCTTCTACTTGCGCCTCCAATTAGTCGAACATCGAAGTTCTCACACAATGGCAACACCGAAGATCATTTTGCCCGAGAAGGGTAAAGAAAATATCCTGATTACCAGTGCATTGCCATATGTCAACAACGTTCCTCATCTTGGAAATGTGGTTGGCAGCGTGCTCTCCGCGGATTGTTTTTCTCGATTCAGCAAGCTGAGAGACAGGCCAACACTCTTCATATGCGGGACCGACGAATATGGAACAGCGACAGAAACCAAAGCTCTCGAGACCGGACAGACACCGCAAGAGTTGTGCGACGAATTCCACAAGAAGCATAAGGAGGTATATGACTGGTTCGACATTGCGTTCGATTACTTCGGGCGAACCACCACACAACAGCAGACAGTCATAGCGCAAGACATCTTCACAAAATTATATAAGAATGGTTATTTGGAGGAGCGGACAACTACACAACCATATTGCGAAATGCATCAATCATTCCTTGCAGACCGCTTCGTCGAAGGAACTTGTCCCAAATGCCAATACAACGATGCGCGGGGAGATCAATGTGACAAGTGCGGGAATCTCCTAGATCCGTTCGAGCTCATTAACCCACATTGCAAGATAGATGGGGCAACTCCAGTGCCTCGAGAGACGACCCATATCTTCCTGTTACTGGACAAAGCACAACCTGCGATCGAAAAGTGGTTTTTGGAGGCAAGTGCTAAAGGGGCGTGGCCTCAAAATGGTATTAGCATTACGCAATCATGGCTGGATAAAGGCCTGGAAGGTCGAAGTATTACGCGGGATTTGAAATGGGGAACACCGATCCCACTGCCAGGCTACGAGAGAAAGGTTCTTTACGTTTGGTTCGATGCTTGTATTGGGTATCCTTCCATCACGGCCAACTATACAAAGGACTGGGAATTATGGTGGCGTGATCCTGAAAATGTCAAGCTCTATCAATTCATGGGCAAAGATAACGTACCTTTCCATACCGTCATTTTTCCGGGTTCTCAGCTAGGAACTAAAGACAGATGGACTATGCTCCATCACATCTCAACTACAGAGTATCTAAACTACGAAAATGGCAAATTCTCTAAGTCTAGGGGGATTGGAGTATTTGGAGATGGTGCCAAAGACACCGGGATTCCACCCTCGGTTTGGAGATACTATCTTCTAGCGAATCGGCCTGAGACGGGAGACACCCAATTTGAATGGAGCTCTTTTATCGCTGCGAACAATAGTGAGCTTTTGGCCAATCTTGGCAACTTTGTTAATCGCGTGGTCAAATTTGTCAATGCGAAGCTCGATGGAGTTATCCCCGAATTCTCTCCCGACTACACAGAGGAATCTTTCGACTTTCCTGCTTTCATCTCTGAAGTGAATACTCTCCTTGGCGAGTATGTCGCTGATATGGAGGCTGTTAGACTACGGGCCGGACTGAAGAAGCTTATGGAAATATCATCTTGTGGAAATGGCCTTCTACAATATCGCATGGATAACGCAAACCTTGCGTCAAACCCAAAACGAACGCACACCATCGTTGGACTGGCCCTCAATCTCGCATATTTGCTTGCGTCTCTTGCATCTCCGTTTATGCCAGCTACTTCCGAATCGATCGTTCAGCAACTAAATACATCGCTAGCCTCGATTCCAGACAAATGGTCGCCAAAAGCTCTAGGTAGCGGGCACAAGATTGGCAAGGCAGCATATTTGTTTACCAGAATCCCTGAAGAGAAGGAAGAGGAGTGGAGAAATAAGTATGGAGGCACGCAAGCATCCCGACTTGCCGAGGAAGCTGCCAAGGCTAAGAAGGCTGCTGATAGAGCGAGAGACAAGGAACGTAAGAAAGCCAAGGTTAGTATCTTCAATACTCCCTTTTCGTGTTCTCGTGTCAAAATGACACCAACTCCCTTCCCCGTCATTTAAAAATTTTACATGGAACCTAGTGGCTAATATCTTGATAGAAGGACGCTGCCAAGGCTGCTGAAGCTGCTGGGTCGACCTCAGGAGCTGCAAAGCCCTCTGTCAAAGATGTTAAAGAGACGGAACTGCCTCTGAGGGGAAAAGTTGCTGAAGAACAGGCTCCTCCTCCCTCGGCAGCTCCATGAAATTCTAACCAGTGTGCATCGGCGGAGTTTGGGAAGATTTTCGCCTGAATGGCGTCGTGATGATTAACGCAATATCTGATAGTGCTAAGGGGTTTTAAGAGAGATTATATATTTTGCAAAAGGTAGAAAAGCGGTTTTTGTTTTAAAAGATTTTGTTGTATTCAACATTCCAACAGATTTCGAGTTGGTAACTCAACGAGCTCAATAAGATCTGATTTCTGCAAACGTAGTCTATTGTACTCTATGAAACCGAATTTCTTACAATTATCCAGACTCTAAGTGATTACATAGACATTTTCATTCCTCCATTGGCACAAATAACCTGCCCCGTACACCACACGCTGTCGGCCGTACATAACATACCCACAATACCGCCAATCTCTTCCGTATATGCCGGGCGACCACCAGCATTTTCGGCATCAGCAACCAAAACCTTATCATCGAGTTCAGGTCTAATAGCACTTCCCGGAGTCTGCTGAATAAAGGGCTTCAGTTGCTTCTTGAACCATGGAGCTGTTCCCACCCACATATCTGTATTCACCGGCCCAGGGTTAATGGCATTTACCGTTGCTCTCTCAGCTAATTCTCTTGCCCATGTTCTTGTCATGGCCTCCAGAGCTGCCTTGGTACCTCCATATACCGACTGTCCTATGAACCCTTCTGAACTGGACACCGAGGAGATGTTAATAATCCTCCCAGTCCTGTCATTTGGTAAAAATGATAATGCAGCCTGCATCAGCAACAGTGGTCCTAGGACATTGATTCTATATTGCCAGTTGAAATCCTCAACCGTGCAATCCTCAATTTTTAGGTTTATCGAGACGCCAGCGTTGTTGACAATGATGTCGATCTGGAATTTCCCCGTCTTGGGGTGGGCAAAGTGGTTTTTGGCCGTGGCGATAACGTGGGCCGGCCCGGTGGTTGATCCCATATCCGCCTGGACCACGAGACAGTTTATACCATACTCTTTGGTGAGTTTAGCGGAAAGCGAATTTGTTGCTTCCGCCGACGATTCCGAGGTGTAGTTAAGGATTAAGGACGCTCCTTTTGAGGCCAAATTTTGAGCTATGCTCGCACCAATTCCTGTTTGTATTAGTGAAAAACATTTTTACTAAAAAAATTAAAAGAAAATACCTCGTGAAGCACCGGTGACAATTGCGAGTTTCCCCTCTAATGGCCTATACCCTGTTACCCCACCAAGATTTGTAGCTGCGGATCGCACATGTAGGGAATCCATCCTGAACCGGAAAGTAAAAAGCGATTGTGATGATTACAAGACTTCAAAACAAGAGGGGAGATTTTGAATATTAATAGTCGAAAAAAGGGGTTTGAAAAGTGGAGGAACACCGCCCAAATTCTAGGGTGAATGTTAGTTTTTGACATCGTGACAATAATGACTATCGAATTGTTCTATCAGAACCCCACCATTGGAGCGACAATTCATAGATTTTAGCCGAACCGTCCATTGGTACTAGCGCACCAATCACCAAAGGGGGAAGTCAACCACAAGACTCGGTCGAGGATGATGAACCCTTTTGGGTGAGTAAATCGCAGAAGAACGCCAGGACACGAGGGAGAAAAAAAAACCCAGATAAACACAATGGATATCAGACTGCTGCACCCGTCAGATATCCCGCATGTGCAACATGCGAATATTACAAATCTGCCTGAGAAGTACCTCTCTCTTCCCCTCCCCAACCCGCCTTTTTACATTCTGTGGAAAGGCGCAAAAGGGCTAACCTGGTGGTTTGACAAATAGCTATTTCATGAAATACTACCTCTATCATGCACTCTCGTGGCCGCAATTGTCGTACGTCGCAGTCGATGTCTCGAGACCGAAGAAGACGCCGTACGACTACCCGCGGATCGTAGGCTACGTCCTGGCGAAGATGGAGGAGGATCCCCCGGATGGAGTCCAGCATGGACATATTACAAGTTTGAGCGTTATGCGGACGCATAGAAGGTTAGGCATTGCAGAGAAGTTGATGAAGCAATCACGTACGTGTCTCCCCTTTTCTCTAGAAGAACGTGAGGTCAAAAAGCTTTCAAGAAGGAGTATTTTTTTCTTTGAAGGGCGAGGATTGCTAAGAATATCATGCAGAGAGAGCAATGGTTGAAACATTCGGTGCCCAATATGTCTCCCTCCACGTCCGTGTCTCGAACAATGCCGCTCTGCGCCTATACCGCGACACGCTCGGGTTCAAGAATGAGAAAATCGAAGCGAAGTATTATGCCGATGGGGAAGATGCGTATTCCATGAAGCTCGATCTGGGCTTTATCCGCGAGCAGATCGTAGACGAAGAGGATGAGGATCTCGACGAGGGCGAGCCGGTCGGGCAGATGGGGAAAAAGGGTGAAGAGGCGGAGATCAATGGGAAGGATAAGGGCGGCAAGAAGAGGAAGGTTAGAGTTGGGCGCGGGCTTGGGGTTGGCGATTTGGTAGAGAAGAATGAGAGTCAGAAGCCTTAAAAGCACAGGCACAGGCACAGGCGTGGGCCATGGGCAAGGGCAATGGGATAGGTTGCATGCATGGAGTTTAAAAGAGAAAAGGAATTTGGAGTCATTATAGATTCTGTTTGCAGAATTGGTAATCATCATACTGCTTTGCTTAGCCGCAGAGCATTCCAATTCCCATATTTCCAGACAAACCAACGGTACCCAGTGTTGCCCATGTTTCAACTATGAGTTGCCCTCAAGTGAGTTTGAATGGAAAACCATGTCGCCTTGTTATAGTTACAAGTGTGATACAAATATTCGAGATTGTTTCAATTGGGAGTGAGTGCCACATTAGTGGCAGTCCGCCATTGCTTTCTTATATCATTATTTTGATTTCTCACTGTACTCTCCCGTCTTCATAGATTTAGTTTACGGCTTTTGAAGTAAACACACAAATGGAGCTGAACAAATACAGGTCACTAGTCAGGAACAGAATATTGAGAAGCTTTCTTTATTTATGGCACGAGGGCACATTATTGGTAAAGCAAGAATATTTATCGCCTCATTTACAATTGAGTTGAATGTAAGAAAGATCCGATCCTATCTCTCTACTTCACACACACACACTCTCTCTCTCTACCCCAGTATTTTACAACTCAACCGAGTATTTAGTCAAAGGGATTTGTGCGGGTTCCCCACCATGTGAGGAACAAGGAAAGACCGACTGTCTCGAAGACTGAGAAGCATGTTAGTCACGTGATCTTCAATGGAAGGCGGGTTACTTACCACGAGCAAGAGCACCGACGGCAACAGTATCGAGAGGTCGCTTCTCGGTGAAGATTTGGGCAATGAACTAGATGAAAATCAGTATTTTGTTACACACTATACAGGTAAGGGGTGTCCCGAGGCCTAAAAGGTCTGGGAATTTCTCAGAGGGCAAACATACTGAAGGAGCAGAGCTGGCCATGAAGATTAAACCACCTAAGTACGCAGCGCCCTTGTAGGACAGAGTACCAGTAGCATTGATCAATGCACCAACACCATATGACTGGACAGCAGAGCCAACAAGGGAAGTTCCCCAAGCAGCTGCAGCAGATGCAGCTTCCTTTGACTTAACAAACTCCTCCTTGGAGTTTGCTGCTTGGGCGCGGTGGTAGGTATCTCCGAAGACGGGACCCAAGACAGCGAGGGAGGCAGCGTGGTTGAAGACCGTGCCGAGAGCAATGGCAGAGGGCTTTACGGGTGGGAGATCTGGGTAGGCGCGTTAGTACTGGCGACATTGGAAGCTGCAGTTGCTTCAATTGTAGTAATGAGACGAGAAAGAGAGATGTCGAAGCTCAAATGAAGATTCCAGCAATGGCTCAAGATTCAGAAACGAGCTTCATCAAGCTTTTCACGATGTCGTCACAAAGGCCAACCCGAGCGAACAAAAGATCAATACGTACAGTGAAGAGACATGATTGCGAAGGTATGTGGTTCTTTGAAAAGAGTAATGGGGGGTTCGTCGAGTACTTGAACGGATGCCACTTTGACGGTATTGTATTATCCGGAAGGTTGTTGAGAGAGAGGTGTGGTATGTCTTTTATATGATTACAGGTGGCAGGTGGCAGGTAGCAGGTAACAGGGAAGACAAGGCCGTGGTAGCGTACAGCATTATACAGTATGCGCGCGGTGGTTAGTCAGTGGAGTGGCTTGTTGGGCAATTGAGGGGAATGACGTGACGAGAATTGAGTTTCCCAGCATGGCAGGGGTGGGCTACAGTACGGTAGCAGGACCATGGCATGGCATTTCGAGTCTGGCCCTGCCCTTTTTCACTTGAGATTGCGATGGAGAAGTCCTAGTGGCCGAGCGGCTGGAGGTACTGTACCATGTCTCCGAAGGGTGGATTATTTCCCCTGCTCTCGGGAGCAACCCCATGATGACGTCCTTATTTGGCAGTACTGTCCAGGACAGGATGGTACAGTACACTACGTACTCGTAACTACGACATCCAGTGGCCAATTCTCGATCCTCAAGCTTCGACATCAGAACAGGAGATGATGAACTCTCCGCTCAATGGCAAATGGCAAATGTTGATCACGAGTCGCGCCCCATCGAGATGATGTGGGGAAGAAGTGGAGACCTAGAGCTACCTGTGGCTTCAGTGACATCACCTGTGGCTGAATCTTGGAAGAGCAATTACTGTATTATATAATCAAATAACGTGATCACAATTCACGTGACTGTGTTTTTGAATCGTTCATGCCATTGCTTATTGAGCTCTATGATATGGGCAATCTGTGGGTGAAATTCTATCCTATTCGATTTTGCTCTTGGCTTAAAGAAGCCGAAATCTATTCTTCTCCCCCAAATGAAACCCGTGCCAAAATCACGTTCGTGAGTCAGCAGGTCCAATTGGCGAAGAATCTCAGAATAAATTGCAATCAGGTCCCATCACAAGCCACGTCTATAGAATATAATAAACGCACCAAAAATTCCATGTCTATTGATACAATGGACCGATAATCTTCCGTGCACCCCGATGGCCGCAGAAGCAGAACAAGCCCTGTCACGAGAATCAAAGCCTATTGCCCGGAGGAAGAAGCAGTGGAGCTTCTGTCGGATAAACTGTTTAGTGTAAGCCTATACCCTCTCTTCAAAACCCCTTAAACTGATCGTTTTTGGGTTGTAGCCCGTGTCTTTTTATAGCTACGATCGTTTTCCCGTTGCTGATCATGATGGGGAAATCATATGAGGATGCAAAAGAGTACTTGAAATATGCGGTTGTCACGGGATATTTCCAGCAGGATGACCCTGCTACTAATCCTAGCGGATTTGATTATGTGAGTTTTTCAAATGAAGAGGATTGGAGAGAGAATTCTAATAGGGGCTAGACGTCGGCAAATTTTGGCTTGATAGAACGAGGTTATGACATTGATGCGGACTTTGATCCAGATCACACGAAAACGCAATGGCAACGCTTTGAAGCGCAAGTTGCGAAGTTGAATCATGACAGTGATTCAAAAGTCGAATACAAAGTCCTGTACAGTCCGTGTTATGTTATCCTGGCCTGTTTTCTCTTACTGATATTTTCAAGTGGGTCGTCATGGAGAAGGTTACCATAACGTCGCAGAAGCTTTCTATGGCACCAAAGCGTGGGATGTTAGTCTCACCTCATCTCTTTCCTAAAATGCCTCTTAACAAAATCACAGTGTTACTGGTCTATGCAAGACGGAAATAGCACCAGCACATGGTCCGATGCCCTTCTTACCCCCACCGGCGAAGCCCAAGCCGCGATTGCCAACAGATTCTGGACCTCCATGATTTCTACCCAAAAAATCCCTACCCCTCAGTCCTATTACACCTCTCCCCTACTCCGTTGCATGGCTACCGCCTCCATCACGTTCTCTGGTCTAGATTTACCGTCCGACCGTCCATTTATACCAACCATCAAAGAGCTATTCAGAGAAACCATCGGTGTCCATACATGTGACAGGCGCAGCAGCAAGTCCGTGATCCAGAAACTATACCCGAAGTGGATCTTCGAAGAGGGATTTGTAGAGGATGATCCATTGTGGAGTGCGACGTTACGAGAGACGAACGAGGCGCAAGATCAAAGAGCGAGGACCGTGTTAGACGAAGTGTTTGACAGTGACAAGAATACGTATATTAGTATTTCAAGTCATTCTGGGCAGATTGCTTCGATTTTGAGAGGTGAGCTTTTTTCTTCCCCAAACGCCATTCTGGATTTCCTGAGAGATGCTGATGAGTCTTAGTTCTTGGTCATAGGGATTTCGGGTTGGGGACTGGACAGGTTATTCCTGTGTTGGTAAAAGTGGAAAGGGTTCATGGAAGCCTGCCACCTATGAAAGCTGCCCCTTGGGAACCCGTCAAAACATGTTCGGAACCTCCCAAACATTTGAATTAATCGTAAAACCAGCGTAATATTGGCAAAACTGGGTCGTTGGTAGAATTGACGTCGTCACGTAATATAGAAGGATTGAATTAGATATGAAATTTGAAGCTAACTACACATTTGGGCCTTTTAGAGGGTAGAAGCCTACGAGTTATGGTCATCTCCACAGGCTCGTTGTAAACAATTTTTCCATGCCCAAACCTACTATGCCTGGCCCTAACGAAACTGTCTCATTTTGCAGATGGTACCAAGCAACTATGCCCTCAACCGGAGCTGTCCACTTTGTGGAAACTACTTCCTCCTTTGCAAATATGTAAATAATAAGTATATACAAGGTGCATTACTCTTCAGCTATGATAAAGTCTGTCTCTCGCAGACGAAAAAAGAAAAGCAAAAAATCCCCTAGTGAAAGTCCAGGGAATACGTCTTAATTTGATAAACGACCTACTTTCAGGTATCCCAACTGCAACGCCGCGAAGAACGCAGTCACGACGCCCATGAAGAAACTTAAAACCGTGATCAGAATTAAATACCGCATAGACACGGTCCTCGTAACGCGAGGCAAATCGTAGAGGATGGGTGCCTTGGGCCCAACCATCTTCTTCATTGGCTTAACCTTTTCACGGCGTGCGACTTCCACCCCTCGTTTTAGCCCAGGAAGGCCGTCCATGCTCTGGGAATTTTTAAAGGCCCAGTATCTGTTGAAACAGTCATTAGCGGGGCCGTGACGGATGCAAGGCTTTCGTAAATTTTCTGCGAGGTGGGGATTTGGTTAAGTGAAGATGGAATAGGAAAATGAGGCGAATAAAGGCCCGTCTGGTATATTTGCTGACTTGAGCTTACCGTTCAATCCCATCCTTATGGTTTCCGCTGTCATCACTAGCAACCCTTTTCTCAAAGAACTCATTCAAAGCATTTCTGAACCCCTGAAATTCGTAGAAGGGCACGCTCATCCCACAACTGGATCCCACCTGTTCAATTCTCACAACCACAATCGCTCTCGTTCCCGCAATGGTCTCTACCTTATTTACATCCACAAACTTATTGAAGGGTTTGGTCCCGTATTCCAATACCTCCCCCCTTCCCCACAATCTCACTATTTGAGGGGGTCCGGTGAAGGCATTGAACATTACGGTTATACGGCCATTTCCTGGTTCATGCAAGTGGGAAAGAGTTTCCACACCGGATCCTGTGAGGTCGATGTACCAAAAAGTAGACGGGTCGATGAGGCCGAAATAAGGGCCGCCTTTGGGAGAGATGTTGACGTGGCCGTTTGAAGAGAGAGGAGCCGAGGCGATGTAGAACACTTTTTGCTGAAGGATCCAGCTATAGATTGAGGCCGGGATGGTTTCGTAGAAGGCGCCCATTTTGAGAAGGACGGTACGGTCACGTATACAAGTTAGAAATAAATGAGTGCTGATGAAAAGTGACTTAGTTGATATTGGAACATTTAAGAGGATTGAGTGACGACGACGTATTCACCCGACTCCGAAATCGGCGGTAGCAAGCACGGGGCTCAAGCGAGCCGTACCAGGTCTAATTCTATATTCAGTAAAGAGCTAAGATTTCTAATTATCCGAATAACAGGTTCTGTATTAATAAAAAAGCTGGAGAAATAAGGGTTGGTTTGGTGACATTGTGCGGGGTTGGGATGACCACATGGTGGACTAGGTGTGGCGTAAGCTGGCGGGCAAGAGTAACCGGCAGCCGAGATTCTCCCCCCTATTCCTTTCGGTTTCAGTTCTCCAGCGGACAAACAGGCAATATGTTCAGTCGTGCAATATATCTTTCAGCACATATAAACTTCATACTTATGATAAAATATGGATTTTACTTTTTTTTTTTTTAAGATACACAGAAGTGGTGCCTGAGAATTTATTACTTGAAATTGAGGCAATAACTGTTTTTAACATATTGTCTTCTTATTGTAGAAGATTTCCCAGACCCAAGGATAAAATGCACAAGGTACCGTCAATTTCTCTCTGAAAAAGAAAACCCCAGTTCCCTGTCCTCCGTAGAAAATTTAAGGCTAGCCACTAGCAGGGGCCCAATCAATCCCTCTGGGTGGAAAAGATAACAAAATGGCAACCGAGCACGCGACACCTCACACGACCAAATGTACGATATCAGATCCGCGGGCGTCAAGGGCCTGGGAGTTTTTGCCAAATCGTTCATTCCTCGCGGAACGAGGATATTCTCAGAACGACCTCTCCTGGCCATTCGACCCGGCCAGGGTGCCGACGATATCTTCGCTGCGTCGAAATTGCTGTCCCAGGAGGACTGGAAAAAATTGTCGCAGTTGTCAACACATGCCACGAAGGAGCTATCCGCTTTGAGATGGGGTCAGGCTTTGTGGTATTCGATCAGACAATTCGGCTCGCATATATTCAATAGGCGGCGGGGGGATGATACTCGGGCCTTGCTGCTCGGGGTGAGGGAGCATGTAACAGTACTCGGCATCTTTCGCAACAACGCTTTCAATCTCGGGCAACGATCTCCTTTCCAACAGGCCGTCTTCCCTAGAATTTCTCGACTCAACCACTCCTGCGTTCCCAATGCCCAAGGAAATTTTCATGAAGGCCTGGGCCGATTCAATATCCACGCCACACATGATATCGGACCTGATGAGGAAATTACCCTCAGTTATCTAGAGGAGCACGGCGCGGCAAGGGAAATGCGCCAGGATCGACTGTTAAATGGATACGGCTTCACCTGCGATTGCCCTGCTTGCGACGTAAAGTCGGCTCGTGGTCGGAATGGGGAGGAAAGGAGGGCGCTGCTATACAAGAATCTGAGTACGTTCGTCGAAGAGACCGCGAAGACAGGGGCGAAGAGCGTCGAGAAGGAATTGCAAACCATAATTGCGTTTATTCGCCTTCTTGAGGGAGAAGGAATCGCTGGCCGTGAACTATCTTCTTTGTAAGTTTCGTGTGAAAATAGTCTGGAACTTCTTACTGATAGGGAATAATCAGGCATCTGGAAGCTGCAAAACTCAACATAACTCTTGGTAATCGACAAGAGGCGCTATTCAATGCAGAGAGAGGCATCGAGATTGAAGGATATTGTCTAGGATCAGATCACCCTGCATACCAAGATAGTTTAAAGGTTTTAGAGGAGTTAAGGAGTCGGAAATAGCCCAGTCATGGAATATAATAATAGAAAATACTTCGAAAGTCATAGTCGGTATGCATGGCACTTGCAAAGCAGACTCTGAAAGAGATATGAGCCCAGTATAGGAGTTAAACGGGAGTTGAGTAAGTTTGTCTGGTAATATACACTCCCACTAGTAGCATAACCCAAACCTATTGAAAAGGTATTAATCGTCCCTCATCATTCCTGTAGCATCTCCCAAGGAACATTATTTACTTTCCGCCAAACCAGGAAGACAAGCCACTCTTGGCTTTCGCAGCACCCTCTTCAATCTTGCGGTCCGCTTCATCAATCTTCTTTCTTGCGTCCTTGCTTAAATCTTTGCCGTATTGCTCGGCTTTCGCTGCTTCTGCACGGGCTTTGTCGACCTGTTGAAGGGACGAGTTAGTTACAGCTCTTCGAGGGTGAAAGGGCAAAAGTAGAGGCACAAATAAGTAAAGTGCAAGAGGATACGAACAGTAGAGTCAATCTTTGCGCCAGCTTCACTTGCCCATTTCTCGCTGTCCTTCTTGAGCTCCTGAGACTTTCCTGGAAGCTCTGATTTAATTTTGGACGAAGCCTTGGAGATGTCACCTATCGGGAGTTAGCAAACGTAAGGCTGGGCTTTCAGGCAAAGCGACAACCACATACTCTCGAGTTGCTTTTCGGCCACCTTTGGGTTACCACCAGCTGTATATAGGTAGTATCCAACACCACCGGCGGCCGCGACTCCTAAATAGAGCCCTACGCTGGATTTTCCTTGAGCCATGGTGTTTCAATTGAGGGGAAGTTTGAGGTCTTGAGAAAAAATCAGTGTGTGTCTAAGAGGTTGAGCAAGCAGTGTCCAAAGCATAGAAGGATGTCGATGGATGGGCAAGTTGAAAGAGGGGGCGGGAGAATAGAATTGCATGATGAGCAGGTGGCTTTTTGATTGGCTCTTGGGCGACGAGATAGTGCTTCCCTGTTGCTCTGGTTGCCAAACAAGAAAGCGACAACACGTCATACCAGGTCATCAAGAACTGGGGAGGGAAGGCGCGTCGGACCTTCAGACGATCTGTGCACCGGCTAATATCACGTGAACTCGCAGATGCTGTGGAGTATGTGGCTGGTGAGCGGGGGGGATTCTGCTCAGAATTGGACTCCCTACTGCCTACTAGAGTAGCTCGCCCCACCGATTACAACATCACTGCCGCTCCAACATCAGCTGAAGACAGCCTGCAAAAAGACCGAAAGAGACTTCCAACTGCCCAAGATAATCGAAACACTCAGCTGCGGTACGCTATAGCTGTGTCGAATGTAGTTGGGTATCTGGCGGTTGTGGATACATTCATTCCTACCTACTGTAATCAAGAATTCACAGACCCTGCTCCGCACTAAGGTCCTTACTAAGGTCATTTTAAGGTTACACAGTACGCCTCAATTATTGCCCACGGTGGAGTGACGGTACTCGCTTTCGCTAGTGACATCAACAACTTGGGAATTGTGTTGATGTTGGCCTACAGCAATGCTTTCACCACCTTAGGAAATGTCTCCCTTGCATTCCTCCAAGCGCCCGCCACCACCCTTGACAGACGCGGATTACGATCACGAAATCAATCTCGTTGATCACACCGTTCCAAAGCTCACTCGGAGTCGCTCTCCGAGCCCAACTGCCAACGACAGAGAACCTTCTCCTGCGGCCGTTTCAGTCTCGTCCTCAAGAAGAGATAGTGGTGCGCCTCTAAAACAACATTCGACCTCCCTTCGAGTGCGAGAAGAATTGGCCAAGCGGAAATACTCCAAATATCAAGATCGCCATTTGGAAGTGGCCGATGCTAATAGGAGGCCAGATAATACTAGCCATGAAGAGAATGAACATCCGGTAGAAGAAGAAGTGGACGAGGAGAGAGGGCGCCCTTTGAAGAGCGGGAATGGCGGTAGAGTGAAGAAACACAACGATGCCGAATCAGAGATAGATGTCCTGTATGAAAACCAAAGAGGGGGGTTTCTCTGCGGGCTAGCCCTCTTTTCTTCAAAAGCACTTGGAGGCCTCGACGCCCCCCCTTGGACGAATGTCGCACAAAAGCCAAGTGCTACAGACATTACGAATGCACAGGTGCCGGATCCAACGTGGTATTGGGTGTGGAAAGAATGGTCTATCAACCATGACGACGATGTTGATGACGATGGCTGGGAGTACTCATTTGCCTTTTCGAAGAAAAATTTCTTCTCATGGCATGGCCCGTCCTGGTGGAATTCCTTTGTCCGCAGACGAGCATGGATCCGCAAACGAGCCAAGAAAAGCCTGGATAATATCAACGAGACGCATTTGATTGACTCGAATTACTTGACTATACAGCCCACCGATGATCGAAGTAGAAGCCGGCCGTCAAGTATGGAAGGAAGTGGTATTAATAGGTACAGTACCGGATCTGGTTCCAGACGTGAGATTGGCGATAATGTAGTTGTCGGGGATATCGATGATATTGATACTCTCATGAAAGTATTGCGGTTTGCTCGAATCGATCGAGAAAAAACAGAAGCCGTTGAGAACTTTATTGAGCATGGCGGCGATGATCTCTACTATCTTAGAGACCACATGCATGAAATCATGCGAATGTTTATCTTTCAAGCTTCCCGTCGCTCCCTTCTCTCTCATTTACTTCAGAATTTCAACGATGCTTCAGAGACTCAGAAGGAAAACACGGGATTGGAAAAAGATGCAGATCCGGTCAAGAAGCGGAGATTAGAGAACTTGGAAGCTGCGGTTAAACATGCCGATGAAGAAGTCAAGAGGCTTGAGTTCTGGAGTGACGTGAAGGCTATGGCCGAGAATGGAGAGACAAAAGGGGCGGTGGATGAAAATCAAGGATGGGACAAGCGTTGGGCGGGCATCGATGATAGTGGTCCAAAGGACGTCAAATCGAATAAGACACTGCCTGGGATAGATGCTTGTGAGAGGGATGAAAATAACTGTCAGATGATTTTGTCAGCATCGGAAAATGGTCAGCACGAGGAGAAGGAGTAGTATGGCGCTTTGGAAATACCTAGCATGATTGTTGGCGTTGGATAAGAATACATATATATATACGCATTGTGAAACTAATCACACGACTACAAAAAGCACTCTGTCTAAACTACCGTCTCTATATCAATCACCCTAGGTACTATACTTGCATGCATACATGGCGTTTACGTGCCATGAAGTAGCTAAAGCCTTAAGTGAGTTAAGAATGGGATCACGTGATTAAAATAAATTTGGCAACTTTCCCGAAAACCGCCCTAGTTTCTTCTCCCTTTCTAGAAAAAGTCTTAGAAATCTGTGCTCACAGCAACATCACTATTCAGCTATAACGATGCGAAAATCATAGCGAATGTCCCTAGGAATTCGATTAACACGGCGAGCAAGGATCCCCTTCGCTGCCACAACTGTCTCGACTCCTAGGGAACCTTTGTCTTTTCTCTATCCTCCATGGATCTGGAAATCTTCAAAGACAAATGGCAGAGGCCTACACCAATCCTCCTCAGAGCCTCTTACATCCTGCAACCCTCCGTTCTCAACAGATAATATCGGGTCTTTGGGGCATCATTCTAAGAATGATGTACAGAATCAGATCGAGCTCCAGAATTCTCGAAGCAGCGCAAGGGGAAAACCTACACATTCAAAGGAGGACGAAGTCGGAGAACGGGATAGAACAAGGGAATCTGGGCTGGAAGCTTTATCATTCTCTGTTATTGAGAGAAGGGCAAACCAAATAGAACGAATCACCAAACAGAAACAGATTTCAAAAGAACAAGCTCGGCAGGGACGGGCTATAGTTCAAGCTTCAAGGAGAGGTCAAAATTTGTCTTACGCTCCTGATTGGCGCGATACTTTGGCAACTCTCGAAAATAGCACGCCTCAACATGGTGAACGGCTTAATACTCCCATCGAAATTGTGGTACCTGCGGGCTCAGTACAAGGGTTTCTGTCCAAGATCGATGATAATCTGTGGGAAATTGGTAATCGATATGATTGCTCAGTAGCAGTGGGCAACTGGGACCATCTTTCGACAGATCGCTCTTTCTTTCTCTCAGGATCTGCTACTGCCATCAGCAAAACCGTCGCAGAAGTTTTACAGACTACTCCAGATATCAAAGTGAAAACAGCTACAAAGAATCCTCTTTCCTTGAACCCCACTGGGGCTCTCGGCCCTGGGAACCAAGGGGTGATGCTTCCCCCATCAGAGGCTGCTCAGCCTCTGGGCTCTGCGGAACAAGGGCAAATGGCCGTGCCTAACTTATGTCGAAAGGTCATATCTCAACCCAGACGGACCTTCAAGCCTCATGGTGCGCCTGAAAAGCCAGAAGAATGGACTCCTGAGTCATTCTTAAAGTATGTAAAAACTCTGACTTCCTCGAAAACTACAAATCACCAGCGCCGATATACACCAGGAGTGGAAGGATACCGTCAAGAAGCGATAACCAAAACTGTTCTTGATATCTTCATGGATCCAAAATGCAAACCTTCCATTACTCGGGCAGCATTCAATGAGGCTATGATATACTTCGTCAAATGCAACCAAATTCCAAATGCAAGGCAGCTATTTCTTCGTATGGTTGTATGCAACATATCGCCAACCACGCAAACATTCAACATCTTGTTGCGAGGGGTAGCAAAAACTGAAGATATTCACAATTTTCAATTGATCTTAAATACAATGTTACGCAGAGGCCTCCAACCAAACGCGGAAACATGGGAGGCATTTTTAAGATGCACCCCACATCACAAGATCAAGATGCATATCTTATCGACAATGAGACAGAAGGGGCTTCTATCCAACATTTCAACGTTAAAGGCAGCATCTGAACATGGCTTCGTATCGGATATCGAGACGGTATTGGATCAGAATATGAGCGAAAAGGAATTCCTTGCTCACATGGACTCCCAATACGGCCCGGCATGGCTTACTCCGTATAGCTCGAACCGTATTCTATCTGCACTTGCGTCCCGAGGATTGATATCTCGTTCCTGGCAGTTTCTTTATGTCATGGAGTCACGATTCATCACACCAAATCGCCATACCGTCGATACCATCCTCAATCACTGCAAGGCAACTAAAAATATTGCCGGAATGGTTGAAGTGCTGAAGAATCTACCAAAAGGCCAGCGATTTGTCCCCCAGGAGTCTACGTATGATATTCTTTTCAGAGTAGCCTGGATGAAGAAATATTACAACTTCGCCAAGGTTGTCTGGAAGTATGCATGCCTGGCATCTGCCACAAATTTTAATATGAGACGACTTGTTTTTGGCAGCGTGAAGAACCTTACTCTTTCCCAGGTTCCTCACACACGTTTAGAGCGATGGAACATGTATTCTGCTGCTGTTATCCTGGGTTTTAATCATAGAAGTGAGCCGCAGACGCAGCTTTTCGATTCTCACAAGCAAGAGCCTAGCCCCGATACGGCGTCTACCCAGAGCGGATTTTCCAGTGAACCTTCTGGTGCATGGCCAGAATATAGCCAACCCAAACTCGATGCGACATCGTTTCTCCTCAGTCAACCGCCACGGAAAGCCTTACCTAATCAATTTCCGAAGCCCGCTGTGGAAGCAATGCAGAAGTTGCTTGATCATGAATATCAAATGTCGAAGCATTTCGTTCCTGTAATGCCATTATCTGAGATTTTGGACCTGGCTTTGGAGCGTGATGAGCAATGGAGAAAAGATCCAGACGGCCCTTATTGGAATGAAAATCGAGATTGGTTGATATCGAACGCGATACAGGTTCCAATGTCTCGGAGGAGGGGTCGTTTATCGAGATGAGAGCTACCATCCGATCTCTAATGTGTAAGATTATCATAGTTCTGTGTATAAATATCGATGTAATTACTGTCTTAATAATGCCTTATGGCAGATATAATGCTTAAAATCACCACCTACTTAACCTCTATATTGAGAAAGAAAGAAAAAGTTATATATTCATCATCTCTTTCAATTCTCAGCTCATCATTAAGTGGAGCGTCAAAAAAGCCTTCGTTCCCGTCAGTCTGGGTACTGACTCAAGTAGCATACAATCATAATAACTCGTACAGAAACCCCCCTATCCAAACTCCCATGATATTCCATTCCTCGTCTTTCAGCCCGCGCCAACTCAATCCCCAACCCTATAGCTAACTAAGGTATCGACCTTATGATTACTGGTACTGAAACTCCTTAACTGCACCTTCTCCCCGTTCTTGATCTCCTTCGCATCACTATCTCCCCACTCCATCGGCACCTCGCTGTCTGCATCCGCATATACCAATACATTAAATGTGCAATCCCCCTCGAGCTGCGGAAGGAAAGTTACCGATGCCGTAATCTGTCGGAAAATAGACTGGATCTCAGATTGGATCTCAGCTTCGGTTTTCTCGGGCTGAGCGGCAGGAGCCGCGTCTCTGTGGAAAAGTTAACTCCCATATTTATTTGATAGTAAAGTAAGGTAATAGAGGAAAGACGTACTCTGGTGCAGCGTTTTCCTTATCCACAGCCTTCCTTGATGACTTCTTTGAAGAAGACTTGTTGAATATCTGGACATCAAATTGCCACCTCTCAACATGCTCGCCGGTATCCTTACTCGTGATCACCACGACAAGCTTCGAAATTTTGCCGCCGACCATCCATTTGTCCAGCTGCGACATTATTTTCTTTATGTAGGCTTTGACTTGGTCGTCCGAAGAGACGAGCATTGTGAGGCCATATTTCTTGACCGCCGTGAAATCTTCTGCGGGGTAGACACCGCGTTGGAAGCTAGAAGCACTCAGCATGCGCAAAAAAGAGATAAAAATACCAATACCCACAGAATTGTATTTATGGAGTATTGGAACTGGCGCTGTCAGTGGGGATTACAGGTCTGCTTCAGAATGGGTAACTCACGAATTCCGCGACAAGTTTAGATGAACCTACAGCACAGTTAGATTTAAGCGCAAATCTAAGTCGAAAAACATACCTTTCAGGGAAAGCTTATGAACTTTGGATTTATCTTTCTCCCGTTCGACAGACATTTTGTTTGTATTGTATCTTCTCAGTTGCTTTCAATCAAAGTTCTTAATGTTGTAAATTCTGAAGAAGTTCGGTGTTGACAACGTTGCTACGGCGACCAGGACCGCGGGATGTTCCGTCGCGTGACGAATATTATCGAAAAAATTATTGAAGCTCCCACCGTCGCGACACCCCAATATCCGTCTTAATGCAGCGATGTCCATTGCAACTCCTCCGGCTCCCTGTACCGCTCCGATCACAATATGCCGCTCAAATCTTCTCTCAGTCCCGTAAATTTGGGACCTCAATAGCACGCCATGCTCAAGCTTCCAAGGTCCTCTCCGAGCTTGAGCGCCGCATTCAAGCCATTCCAATCGAACGATTCCGCAATTTTTGCATAGTAGCTCACGTTGATCATGGGAAGAGTACGCTTTCAGATCGCCTACTCGAGTTGACGGGTACAATTCAACCAGGAGGGAATAAGCAGATTTTGGATAAGCTGGATGTGGAACGTGAACGAGGGATTACGGTTAAAGCCCAGACTTGTAGTATGCTCTACAACCACGAAGGAGAGGACTTTCTACTGCATCTTGTAGATACTCCTGGACATGTAGATTTCAGGGCAGAGGTGTCCAGGTCGTATGCAAGCTGTGGGGGAGCTTTGCTGCTGGTGGATGCTAGTCAGGGAGTGCAAGCGCAAACTGTGGCCAACTTCTATTTGGCTTTCTCGCAGGGGCTCACGCTGGTCCCTGTGATAAATAAAGTTGATTTGCCATCTGCGGATCCCCCGAGGGCCTTGGAACAGATGAAAACGGCATTTGAGTTAGCGCCAGAAAATGCGGTGCTGGTGTCTGCGAAGACTGGACTCAATGTTGATAAACTCTTGCCAAATGTTATCAGGCAGATCCCTAGCCCCGTAGGTGATCATACGAAACCATTGAGGCTTTTACTTGTGGATTCATGGTACGACAATTATAAGGGTGTTATCCTCCTAGTTAGGGTGTTCGACGGTCAAGTGAAGGCTGGTGATCAAGTGGTATCTTTTGCAACGGGCCTCAAATATTTTGTTGGTGAAGTAGGGATCATGTATCCTGACCAAACACCTCAAACTGTACTGCGGGCTGGTCAAGTTGGGTATATCCATTTCAACCCTGGGATGAAGAAGAGTCAAGAGGCGCTGAGTGGAGATACTTTCACCACTGTTGGTTCGGAAGAACTTGTGGAGCCTTATCCTGGATTTGAAGAACCAAAATCCATGGTTTTTGTCTCCGCATATCCAGTTGATCAGAGTGATCATGGGCACTTGGAAGATTCAATCAATCAAATTATTCTAAACGACAGAAGTGTTACACTACACAAAGAATCCTCAGATGCTCTTGGTGCGGGTTGGAGGCTGGGATTTTTGGGCACTCTTCATTGCTCCGTCTTTGAAGATCGTCTGCGACAAGAACATGGCGCCAGCATCATCATTACTCCTCCGACAGTACCTTTTAAAGTAATCTGGAAAGATGGCCGAGAAGAAATCATACGGAATCCCGCCGAATTCCCTGATACAGACTCCCAGCACCAAAAGGTGGAGGAACTGCAAGAGCCCTACGTCTCTGCAACCATTACTCTCCCGGAAGAGTATTTGGGGAAAGTTATTGAGCTCTGCGAAATCAATCGCGGCGAGCAGAAAGAACTCAGCTTCTTTACATCTACGCAGGTAATTCTCAAATATGATCTACCGCTCGCGCAGCTAGTCGATGATTTCTTTGGCAAGTTAAAAGGTGCAACGAAAGGATATGCAAGTCTCGATTATGAAGATGCCGGATTCCGACAAAGTCATGTCGTCAAAATGCAACTTCTTGTCAATAAGGAGCCAGTTGATGCTGTAGCAAGGGTGGTGCATAATTCCCAAGCGGAGAGATTGGGTCGAGTATGGGTCAAGAAATTCAAAGAACATGTTGATAGACAAATGTTTGAGGTTATCATCCAAGCTACAGCGGGCAGAAGGATTGTGGCCAGAGAGACAATCAAGCCGTTTAGGAAAGATGTTTTGGCAAAATTGCATGCTTCTGATCTCTCCAGGCGGAGGAAATTGCTTGAGAAACAGAAGGAAGGAAGGAAGAGACTGAAGGCTGTAGGAAATGTTTCGATTGAACATACGGCGTTTCAAAAGTTCTTAGCTAAGTAAACCACCTAGTTAGAGAGCGGCTCTAGACTTATGTAAATTATTTTGTACGATCCTACTACGCCTATGTTTTGTCATAGTCTAGGCCTTGTTGACTAGTTATGTGACTTCCCTAGAAACTTATGGCTAGCTTACCCTTCTGAAATCTCGAGAGCTTCTAAGATCTGCGTTTCTGCATACCTTCAATAGAATTGTCTCGTAGCGGTCGATCTTGAAATCTTAATATAAATCTGAATAAGAGATTCGGCTTGCACGAACCGGCTCTATTCCAGGGGGTACTTTTGAGTGCACAATCAGCAGATGATTTGCACAGATGTAAAGGCCGCAACCTACCAGGAGGGACCCAGGCCTCATAATAAAACTCACGGTTTCGTATCCCACAAGTTTCAGCCAACGTGATCTCCTTCCCTTCAGACTCTGCTATCTCCCGCATCCGCGAGTGTAGCTTTAGAATCGCTAACTCGAAAAGGATGTTGAACTCTGGTTGTCCAAACACTCTCAAGTGCCGTATACCTTGCAGTTCTCCCAGAGAATATTTTGATTCCTTAACTGCTTCGCTTTCGTTGATCTCGTTATCTTTCCCGTACAATTCGTGGAGATGTGCATTGCAGCGGTGATTCCTAATAGGAAGCTCTTCGACCATAGGACGCACTTTGAAGATTTCTCGAACAATTATGTAGAGAGGTTTGGGGAAACTGACATTGCCTGGAGAGCCGAAGAAAGTTGATACGAGGCGTAAGGTCAATGAAGTTATCATGGCCTCCGAAGCAATGGCTAGGGCAAAGATAGGTTCAAGAACATCGGTCTCGTAAGCTTTAAGTGTGATATCGAGGCTTTTGAGACGTGGGAGCAAAGATGGAGAAATGGTGAAGATCGTGAGACAGAGCGAGGGGCGAGGAAAGGCAATTCTAGGTTCTTTGTAAATGATGATGATAGCCTCGCTCAGCAATTGTCGATTTGCAAAGAAAATTCCAGCATTGGGATGGGCGAAAGGAATCATTGCTCTGCTGGGTTTGGAATATGTATTATTCTTTGGTGAGTCCCAAATGTCCTGAAAAAGATAAGAATAGATTTCAAATCTCAATTCAAGCGAAAGCTTCCACAGCCCAGATGCTTCTGACTTGCTGTTACTCATCTCAGGCTCATTTTCAGAGGGTTTTTTCCCTACATGACAGGCTTAGTACTCTTAAAGAAAAATGGAAACCTGGACTTTACTGTTTCGATTGCTCGACATGCTCGAGAGATTTTTCAGTAAATTCTTATTTCCAAGCTTCATCTTCTGAGGATCAAGTCAACTCCTTTCTCTACCTTGAAGCATTCCAAGATGCGGCCCCTCACTTATCTCAAGCCTGAAGATACATTAAGTATCTCATTTCTAACCTATCCAGTCGTAAAGATTATTGTTAGGCGCTAAATCAGGCAGCTCTTTTTATTTAACTTTATGTCCATCACGTGATTCAAATGTAGTTATTAGCACTCCATTGAACAAATTGTTCACTGTGATCTTAAAGGCGCCATATTATTGACACAGAATATTTTTCCAGGTACAACTTAAAACAGAAGTTTTCAGCTACACTTTCTATTTAGCACTGAAAAAGTGCTCCATCCAGGGAAGATCGAAATAAACGGGTTCTATTATATCAAATGACCGATAATTTATAGAGATCACAAAAGTGACAACACTCGTTCCCGGCCAGGGTTCTTATACCTTCCAAGCCATTTTCTGTGGTGCATCACTCAACGATTGCGGAATGCATGAATAACTTACGGATTCTATGATTTTATTTTTAAATAATGATTTCAATTTTCCGAGTTTACTATAATGTTTACTGTAATCGTAAGCAAAAGCATATGAATTCAATCGAAACAAGGAAATCGCAAAATAGCTTTATTTAAAGATAGATTAAATCAAAAGAATAGACAAATTTATGGTTAAAAATCAAATTCTTGAGGATAGATAAGGCTTTCTCAGACTTGATTGCGGCTAGTATCAGCCGCAACTCGTATGCAGAGAGCCTTTGAAGCCCTGTGTTTTGCCTCCTTCTTGTTACTACATTCTTCTCCAGCTACTCTCCAGTCACCAAATTCAACTGTAGATTTGAATTTCATTGGTTGAAATTGAGTCCGGAGGCATCCATAAGATGGTCTGAGATTATTTCTCGCACCATACTCTAGAATAATTACAGTATACTGTGATAAGTCAATCGAGTTGGTATCCAATGCCCACGTCAGCCGCGGTAGATGTGCTATGCTCTGGCTGGCCTCTCTAGGAGGAGCCTCTTCAATGACGGGAGATTCCTCAGTAATAGGAGCCTCCTCAGCGATAGGAGCCTCTTCAATGACGGGAGCTTCCTCAGCAGCAGGAGCCTCAATATCGGCCTCTGGTGAGAGTGGTGAAGCTAATATTCTATCAGGACGATTTCATTGTAGAGGGGAAGTGAGAGACTTAAAGTTTGGGCTTGGTGGAGCTTCCATCTCCGGCGTATCATTAGGCTTAGACTCTGGCCCTCTTCTAGGCTCCTGGTTCTGGTGTCGACGACGGTGGACAAATCTCTCCAGATTGACATCAAGAGCTGTTGGGCCACTAGTTCCCCCCCTGCGATGAAGATGACCAATTCGACCACAGACAAGCTTACGAAAATCGGCGTTTGGTGGCTGGACTTCGCTTCCATTAGACAATGCCTTCCAGCATTCTTCATATTGATAATTACGCATCAGCTCCTCATGCGAGTCCTTTCAGAGTTAACCAGTTGAGATTTGAATTCAGAATTCGCTAATTTGAGTAAAAAGTAGAGAGAGCTCGAATACCTCAATAACTTCATGTGGGTCCGTTGAAGATACGGACCTCCCAGTCACGTTTGCAACGGCAGCTTCGAGCAACTTATCGCCCAGCCAAATATCTATTCTGATAAGGTTTGGTTTTTAAAAGACTTGCTGCTGTTTATTCATACCTCTGCTTGAATGTGACACATGAGATGTCGTATTAGTATGGCGTGGCAACGCCATTGTATTGTTTGTATCTTTTGCGTCTAGCTCAAAAATTTCGTTTGAGGAGTTTGTGGAGGAGGAAGAGAGCTGAAAATTCAGTAATTCTTTTTCTTGTATTGAGATTGATCCTTGTGTAAGCGGTTGCTTTGTAGGTAGGAAGCAGCGAGGACGGAGGCTCAGGACGCGTTGTTTGAGACTTCTAGTAAGTCGAGGGTAATCAGCCATATGAACAGAAAATGACTTGATAATGAATTGGAGTAAACAATGGATGGGAATCATGTTCTGAAATACATTTTGGAATTGAAGAGTGAAGAGAAAATCCTCCCGTAGGTTCTCTTATTCAGGGCGTTGCGCGGCCAAAGCATACTCAGCCTCAAAGATTCATCGAATGCAATGAAGTTTACAATCGGCCAAAGAGGCATATCACGCTGAGTATTTTAGCCAATAGTTAATAGGAAGGAAGCATCCATGTTGCTTTTGAGGATTGTGTATGCATGAGGCTCAAGGCACTACGACGTGGCAGCTGTTGGTGTACGACACAAGCCGTCAATTACAGTATCGAACGTCCAACATCAGGTCGCACCGCATGGAAGACACCGCTATAGTGCAAGGCGTTACTCTGCACGGGAAATTCTAGATTCATCTGTGGTTACAAGAGCGAGGCTCTTATTCAAACTAAATTTTGGAAGGTAAGTAAAGTAACATGCCGACCAAGCGGCAATACGAATGTATACATATGGGGCGCAATCTTTAGATAGCAATTGGTAACAGAAGTCTAACGCTGCTGCAAGTCCAATAAGGCTGGGCAGATTTTCTTCGTCCCGCATGAAGCTGCGACGCAATCACTGCGGCTGTATAGAATTAGGAGAATCATATGGAAGAATTATAGGACATAGCCTACAGCTGTGCTAATGTAAGGTTTCCCTCTTCATAAATGCAGTGCGATTGCCTAATCGTCCCACACCGTGTAGTGTAGATCCTTCTGTTTAAACCGTAGAACGATACAATTTATTAAAAACCGCCTCCTAAACAAAAGTTAGCTGCCGTATTAGAAGCTGAGATATATATAGAAAAGAAGGCAGTGGAAGATTATATCTAGATTATGCAGCTAGTGTTAGTGGCAGTGTCTCTGAACCAAAGAGAGAAAGAATATTATGCAGTGGCGAGTAGTAGGAAGAGCAGATAGGTTAATTTTGGTCAGAAGCCTTATTGAATTTTACAATATTGATACCGGAAATGAGCCGGAAGAGGTATTATTCGGTAGAGCGTGCTACAAGCGTTCTTAAACTTTGACAAGCCTAATAGATTTTATCGCTGATTGGGTTGAGCTGTATTTACCTAGGTGTAAGGGAATTATCATGTAGGGGTGTTCTCGGGATTCTGTCTCTTAGGGATGAAGGCCCTCCTATTAGGTGTATCAAAGAGAATGAGAGCATTGGCGCTGAGAAAGGTGCAAAATTCGTGCTTAGTAAAATGGGAATTTTAATCAAATTTCATACTGAATTCATTGCTAATAATACTGCAGGGTCAGGATAGAAACGGGTCTTTCTGAACGCGGTTCCCCTTGGAGCTTTCTTAAGGAGCATATATATTTAGATGCTTTTAGAGTTAATATTATAAATTTATCAGCGCTTATTTATAACTTGTCTTATCACTAACATGTATTCCCTTAAATATTATATGACCATGTTAGCTCTGCTCTGCCACAATCGCCCCCTCCTAACAACTTGCCACCCCTTGACTATACAATAAGCAAAATCAAAGATAAAGCTTCCCTAAACTTCGTAGAGATCCTTGAATGCTATAATCTTATAGAAATATACTCGAAAATTTAAATAGTTATAAAACGTCTCTAGATGGATAGGTAATGGCGTCCATCTATTCTACAACGCGCAGGTTCTCAAGGATGTATAGCAAATCACAATCAATGGGACACAATTCTCCTCAGTCTACAAAGTATGGTCGTATGTATAGCAATATTTTGTTCTTCTGATTCGAAATTTTTTATTTATTTACTCTAAAATCTTCCCCACTGAGTTCTGTTCTTAAGCAATAAGTCTTGGGCTATACTGATCTGGAAGCCAAGGTGAGATGATCTACATTTCCAGCCTGAAAAAGTTAAGACATTCATCCCTTCTCCCTCCTTTCTTCCCTCTTCCCCTAGCACTTCCTTGCCCTTCTCGGCTTTGTCTGTCAGCTAGATAGACCGATTCTGATACGATAGTCCCTGTTGACTCTTAAACCTCCGCCCGGGAGCTTAACCATTAGAGCTCCTATGTCGAAAGAATTGAGCGTTTGTTATTCATAGCAAAACCCCTCTTTTCTATATATCGAGAGTTCAAATTCGCTCATTTATAGATGGAAAGCCTCCTGCATCAAAAATCACAACGAACCGCTTACATGCTCAAATCGACTCACTCAAATTTTCTGGTGGTACTGTATATACAATATCCCATAATCTATCCGCCGATGTGGCGCCAGTACGCTGGCCAACTAGGCGTTTGTTATATACTGGCTGGTGCATGTCGAAATGCGGCGAAAGCTAAGCCGGCCATGCCCAAGCGTAACAAATGGTAGGCAAGTGCGTTGACGAAGAGGGCGTTTTCAATGATAACGAACTCACTCAAGTCATCTTTATAATATATCGCAATAAGGTAGCACATGCCTAGTATGAAGGTTAGAATAGAAGACACCCTCCAAATCCACGATTCAGCGGCTGAGGCAAAGTGGTAATTCCAAGTGGCGAGACGGAGGCCGGCAAAAAGTGCTGAGTAGAGCACGGTTATCAATAAATAGCTAGTGGATGACATCTCTTTCACGCCGGCCGTCTCGTCCGCTCCGCTGGCATTCGAATTTCTTGTTTTATCGTCTTGGCCATAAGGACGAAGACCCCTTGGATGTCCTCAGGACAGTTGTACCAGGAAATGAACATGTCGAGGCCGCAGAAAACGTATGCAACGTCAGATCCTCCATCGACGAAATCCCGTATCGTATCACCAGCCGCGTAAATAGTACTGGCGGCGGACCAGACCAGAGTGCCTGAATAACAGCGATTCTTTTTAAAATCTTGTCCCCTTTGCTATGTGCATCGATTTGAGAATTCTGATTCTGAGGCAGCTGACGGAATTCTATATTTCCTGACTTTGCTCGGCCGTACAGATCTTCGGGCTTTAAGAGATTCACTCCTTCATCAGACTGTAGGGCGATTCCAAACTTTTGGACAAGAAGGGACTGCTTCAGAGAAAACTGTTCCCATCCGGGTATCACACGCAAAGCCTTCCGGAAGTACCAGGTATTAATTAGTTCCCTTAGTGCCACAGCAGCTTATATTTCAGGCAAGAGAGCGCATGAAAGCTACTCCAGAAATCTTGGCGATCTTGTCATTATCATCAAAGTCGGTGTGGTATGAGGTCCACGTCGAGAGGGAGATGGTTGTTAAACAGTTCCAGATGATGCCCACGGTACCGCGACCCCCGTTCGGGTCGGGAACGAAGCCGACCATGTTCATCCTGACGTAGGATGCATGGAGGCGCGCTTTGCGATTGTATAATATTAGTCTTGGAGCTCTTAGTGCTCTAAATGATCGACCGTGAAATACGTGAAGCACGTGAAGTGCAAGCAGGTCGCGATGGGATATAAAGCTCTCGAGTCAACAAAATGAAAGAGTCCAACTTCCAGTAAAGAACGGCCGCCGGGACGCACAGCTTATCTATCCTGTAACGAAACAGCACTGCCTCTGATTGAGTCGGTGGCTGCAACTTGGAAAGCTTCTGAACCCGAGAGTAAAACACCATTTCAGCTCAACCAGAGACAAAGTAGACACGCCTTGGCCTTTGGAATCGAGAAGTTAAAAATCTCATGGCAAATGGAAATAGAAACACGAACCCAATTGGACCCCAGTTGGACACCCAGTTCAGGTTCTGGATGGGAAGACAGACGAACAATTTATACCTGTTTTTAGCCTTTTACAACCGCAAGATTCACCCCACACTGCCGCCGCATGTCTACGCTGGCCCAAAAACCTCTTTCTGACTTAGTAGTTGTCGTCTAATTTATTCCGACCTTCTTCATGGTTAGTTAATATTCTGTACCATATTCTTCAATGCTTCATCTCGTCACAAGTTTTTAACTATGCGAATCTGAAAGGGGAGGCGTGAAGACATCCTACTGAGTTCTTGATATTTATCAGTTTTCCTCGTTAGAGTTTCTCTATTTCCGCGCTTCCTATCATACAGCAAACTCCGTTTGGGAGATTGGATTTGTGTTAATTCCTTCATGGCGACTAGCTATTTCGTTTCCAGCCGGCACCAAAGGATTCCATTCGCCGTCTTTTAACACTGCCGTCGGAATTCCCTTTTTCTGAAAATCTCTCACCACATCTCGAGAGGTCTGATGCTTAGCCTTGAGATGTTTCAGCCAATGGTCTTTCCTGCGGAATCCCCTCCATTTATACCAGTTTTCAGCTTGAGGCTTCATACCAACTGCACACCCGTCGTAGGGACAGAAATATTTTATGGTGTTGTTATGGATACTGTTGTCGTGTCTCTCGAGGTCTTTCGGGGAGGAGAAGCGTTGAGAACATTGATTACAGATTGATGGGCGGGTGTGGTTTTTTTGATGTCGCCTTGGGCGAAGAGTTAGCTAATTAAAGATGGGAATATTGGGCACAGATTAGAGTTACCGTAGATCACATTGCCTTGAGAATTTTTTTCTACAGGCTATACCCCAAACCTCGTAGGGGCAAGTAAAGATGGCAGTCGTTGTTGTAATGACCGTTGGGAAACTCTTTGCCCACCTTGTTTCGGTGGTCTGGAGCTTCCTAATCATTTTCTCATGGAAGGGAGGAGGCTACGGTTCCAGTAACCACAGGCATGAGAGTAATATACAAATTGATCTTGAGGAGAGGAATCGCAACAACGAGATTCAAGTGACAGTGTAAGAACAGGAAACATAGGCAGTGCCTTTCTAGATAGAAATCACTATCCAATACATGCAGGATCTTTGGAAACACGAGATCTTTATTTTGAATGCAGCCTGCTGGGATAGGGAGGCGTTGAAAGGGACTAGGGTGAGTTAAAGAGGAGCGGTTGCTTGGGTGAGCGCGAAGATAAATGATCCGGTTTTCCCTCCAGAAAACTCGCACTCCTACACGCATTCTCAATCAATTGCTATCAGCTATCTCAATACCATTCTTAACCAAAGCACTCCCATTGGGTTGAAGCAGACTAGCCAACATGCAGTCACAGTCGCCCTCGCCCTCGGCAAACCCTATCCAATGACGCAGGCCATATGCCTTATCTGGGATCAGTGGTGGCCTGGTGAGTTCGCTTTTTTTTTACTAATCAGACTGTAGGCCTCTTTCAATATCTGTTGAAATTGCATTGCCTTACGTTCCAGCCCAACAACAAGGCACTAGAACGAGTTTGCCCGATGACTCGCAATCCAGAGGACCTGTTCCTGTATTGGAAACTCATCCAGGAAACAGCTTTCTTCCTCTAAATAGCGTGGTATCAGGCGAACATGGTCATCTTGAGCCTACATTTCCAGCCCATGCCCACTTCCCACCACCTGGCCATCTGTCTCCCGGCTGGTTGAATTCTCAGATAACGGGCTCCATTCCCTTGGATTTTGCAAATCAAGAAAATGTTACTGCCAGCGAAGACCATGGCAGCACAGGTCTTCAGAACTGCGTGGTCGACTTCCCGGCCTTTTCACCGGTGTTCCAGGATGGTACTCCAGCGTATGTTCAGAGCAATTCATGGAACTCAGCAGTTTCTTATCCAAGCCAGATGTATGATCATGGCAATGTGACTTCGCAGACCTATATGCCGATCCTCATGAATTATTCTACCAGCCAGAATCATGATCCCGCAATTTCCAGAGCAACATGGCTGCTCTCGAAAATCCCATCTCATCCCAGATGACGCAGCAGCCCAACTTTCCCCTAGGAGTCTCGGCCGGAGTCCTCTCTAGCAACTCTCTCGGCTTGTTTGGTTCTCAGCGTCCGCGATCTCATTGTACACTGTGTACAGAAAGTTTTTCCCGTGCCAGTGATCTCGAGCGTCACTGGAAATCGGTTCACCTGGGCATTAAATATCAGTGCTTATGGTTTGGCTGTACCAATAACCGTGGGAAAGGATACTGCCGTTTGGAGAAACTGAAGACTCATCAGAGAGAGAAGCATGGGGTTCTATAACAGATCAAGTCTGCAACCTCTATACTCAAGTAGAACGCAGAGAGGGGAGTGCAATCTTACAGAGTGTCATTTGGGTGACCGCAGATACTTGTTTCCTTTTCTTGTTTTCACGTAACTCAAATAATGTCAGTAAACCTTGATTGTGAGATGATTTCAAAAATATTATTCTTTCAGTTTCAGTTTCAGTAGAAATATATCTTTTGCACCAACTTGCGTAGAGAATTCCTCGAATCGCTCCCCATCAACCTCATATGATGTCCAAAGCGAGTAGCCCGCGGGTTTTACACAACCCTAAAAGCTGAAGAAGAGGAGAGGAGGTGATCAATATAGTTAAAAACGCATCTTGTGAAATCCAATTGAAATTTCCAAGCCAATTAATCCTCGCGTATGTTTAGGTGAAGTTAGTGGTCGCCCAATTATCCTCAGTCTATGATCATATGTCACCGAAATGGTATTATTTGACTACATATAGTCTTTCTTTAATGCTGAAATTACCAAAAAAATTTATGTGAAAATCCTCTACTCGCATGTAATACAGTGCCCAGATTAGACGTGCACCTATAGACTGCGGGATGCTATGATTTTGGTTTCTTTGGTTCCTTTTTATTCATCAGCCACAGATAGGTAGTTGCTCAGCATCGTAGGACAGTGGAGAACATTCGGGAGCTACTCCGTAGACGTTACGAGGTTAACATGACCCGCTATTACTGTAGTACCGCGCCGGGCCAAAAGGAATCTCAGGCTTACTGATATCAAATAGCCTTCGTTAATGCGCACCTTCGTATGCCGCATCTGAACGGCAAATCACAGTAATGGCATGGCGTTTTGATTTTTTCAAGAGAGGGCAAATTTTACTTCAAGATGTTCTCCTTTTCGAAAATAATATTATTTAATTGCTTCATATCGTAAAGATCAATTTCCAGTGATACTTTAAGATGTGCATGCGATTCAGCTACCAGTATCTATTTATAGAACGCGCGCGACGACCTCGCTGAATGAGAGAGCAAGGCTACGTTGCTTTGGCAGAAAATCTCTTCTACGTAACAATCATCGAATGGGCTGGATAAATAGATATTATCGCGGTTGCGAGACGGTGCGCCATGGCACCCAAGACACTGAGGTCATCTTGCCAGCCGGACACAAACGAACAGGACATCGTTCCGGCGAGCATTCCAGTTTCCATCTTGTTGACCTCCACTGACTGAATTTAGGGACCGGCGAAAAGGCGACGTACAAGGGTTGGCACTTCATTACAGCCCTCAAAATTGACGGTTAATCCCACCCAAGCACAATGGACTACATATCGAGTGAGGCGGATACCAGATACTTACGACGCAGATTCCTTCTGCAAGGCTCTAGGTGTCAGTCTCCAGCTTGGGCAATATACGACGGCTACCGTCCACTCTTTTGCTTCTAATGGTTCACAACAGAGAACTGCAACGATTACATTCAACAACATTCCCGTTAGACTATTCTCAACTGGGGCTGAGGCCGGTAGCAGGACAGCAGAATGGATAGTGGACATTGTTCACCCATTGTCTAAGCAAACCGACAAAATATGTATTGATACACACTTCACGGGCTTTACTCCTATCTCTCCTGTTGAAAATGAAGGGGAAAATTTGATAGAGTAAGTTGCTGGTTGCGACTTGAGAACGTTCGCTAACCTGTAATCAAGCTGTATCGCCATACATGGCTGGGGAAGTCATCCTCTTGGGGGTTTCAAAACCCATGATGATACTTATATGTGGCTTCGAGACTCTTTAGCCAAGGATATTCCTCGATTACGTATTTTAATATATGGATACGCGTGTGATCTGACCACGGCCGACTCGATCAGTGGGGTTGATGATTATGCAGATACCTTTAGGCGACTACTTAGGGACATGCGGAGTCAATATAAGGTGAGATTCGCTTGCATTGCCAGAAATCCATCGCTGACCATAGAGGCCGGACCCACCGTTCCTCTCGTATTCATTGCTCATAGCATTGGCGGCCTGGTTCTCAAACAGGTAAGCTTGCCATGTCCAGATCCAATTCCTAACTAATGAGAGAAGGCAATTATAAAGATGAAAGAGAGTTTTGATAGTAATGACCAGCATAATCTAAATTCCGTTTATGGAGCTTTATTCTTTGGCGTCCCTAGTCAAGGTATGGATACTGAGGCACTGGCGGCGATGATTGGAAACAAACCTCAAAGATACGATTTGTCCTTGCTTGATAATCAGGTAGGCCACCGATTAAGGGGCCGCCAACATGAAGATTTCTGTAAAGCATTTGACTTCAAAGACTCAAAAATCATTCAATTCTTTGAAACCAGGAAGTCGTTTACTGTTGCCCAGGTAAATCTGGTATTGGCGTGGTTGTAGTTGATCTAACGTAATAAAACAGGACCCAGTTACAAAGAAGTGGGCGCGCACTGGTACAAAGGTATTACTGGTCAATCCTGCATCAGCAACGTTCGGGCGCTCCTGGGAAGTGTCGGAAGATTTCAAAGTGTCTATCGATGCGGATCATAGCGATATGGTTAAATTCTCCCGCTTCGATGAAGACGGCTATATCAAGGCGCGAGATGAATTACGAAAGTTTTCAGAGAAGGCTATACCTGTGATAGAAGAGAGATTTCAACATATATCTATAGAAAGTATGTGAGGTTCAAAGATATCACCTCTCTCTCAAACTGTGTTCAGGATTTATGGTCTAACGAGTCGCAGAGCTGAGCCTGCAGCAACAAGGACGCAAAATTATTTCTCTTCCAGATAAACCGACCGTACAGGAAGATCTTAGTAAACCTACCTAGACAAATTCCCTCATCTAGACAGTATCTGATATAGTGTATAGCCTATTTAAGATCTCTAGCTTTTCCAGAAATGAAATTTCGACGACAAGACACGCAAAGAGCGCACCCAAATACATGTGGCTGGATCATTGGTCATCCATCGTATACTTCCTGGCTGGAAGAAGGCTGTGGAATTCTCTGGGTTAAGGGGAAGCCAGGGTCCGGGAAATCGACTTTGATGGAATTTCTTCTTCGAGACTTTGAGAAGCAAGCTCTATATCAGAGGTCTATCCAACTTTCATTCTTCTTTCATGGACGTGGTACAATACTGCAGAAAAGCCGACTTGGAATGTATCGATCTCTTTTACATCAATTGTTATCGGCAGCGTCCGATGCCCGAACCGAATTCCGCCAGGCTTTTCAAGAGAGATCTCGAAGCCAAGGGCAGTTTGGGCAGGACTGGAATTGGCACACTAATGAACTCCGGACATTTTTCATCTCCGCTGTTGAGCATGTTGCAAGCACCCAACTGGTTAATATCTTCGTAGATGCATTGGACGAGGCTAACGACGGTACTGACGATCAAAATACAAGTCACCAGATCGTGTCAGATTTCCATGAGTTAAACGACCTCTTGTATCGCAAAGGCCTTCGATCTACGATCTGCTTCTCATGCCGCCACTTTCCTATCGTGGCTGACAATCAAGGACGTGATATTTGTGTTGAGAGAGAGAACCATTCAGATATCTCGACTTATGTTGGCAACGAGCTTTCCAGGAGAGTCCTCAGGAGCGAAACTGAAAAAGATTATCTGGCGGGCTTGCAAAGTACTATTGTCGGCGGAGCACAAGGAGTATTTCAATGGGCTGCTCTTGTGGTGGATCTAGCAGTTCAATATCACAACTATGGTATGCCGCCAGGGGAGATGCAGCAGATGTTAGCAAAAGTCCCTGAAAAACTGGGCGATGTTTATATTCATATCTTGAGCGAAGTCGTCGACAAGAAAGATTATCAGCAAACTTTACGACTCATGAGGTGTATATATCTCGCCCAGCGGCCTTTAACTATAGGAGAGGTTTACTTCGCAATGAGCCTACCAGACACTGAATTATATGGCTCAGAGTTCTCTCTCGCAGAATTTAGATTACCAACTGAGGACGTGATGACGAGGCGAATTACCAGTCTGTCGGGGGGTCTGATAGAATCCAGATGCTACAGGGGGGATCAGATAGTACAGTTCATTCACCAATCTGTCCATGACTTCCTTTTGCAAGACGGCCTTCGATTGCTTGATAAAAATTCGCCTGGAAACCCGATCGGACAAGGTCATCATCAGTTGTCACTCGTCTGTGCAAATTACATAAGAATGGTTCAAGTAGACAACTTGAACGATCTTGATGATGGAACTATTCAGGCACCGCTTCCGTTCGTGGAATACGCTACAATATCCTGGTTCTTGCACGCCGAAAAGGCTGAGAATTTAGGAGTTCCACAAGATTACCTTCTACGTTACAGTCAGCATTGTCCAAATCTGCTTGAGCAATGGGTCAGACTTTACAAAATCATTGACCGTTACAATTTTGGACCTTACACTTTTGGACGTATACCCGAGAAGTCTTTAACAATGCTCCATATCGCTTGCAGTGCAAACCTTTTGAGCGTTGTGGAGGATTTATTATCTGCACAACCTGATCTTGAGCAGATGGATGACTCAGGAAACCGGCCATTGCACTGCGCATCTCGTTGGGGCCATACGAAAGTTGCCAAAGCTCTAATTGCTGCAGGGGCCCTTATTAATGAAGAAAATAAGAGCAAGTGCACACCATTAGAGCGAGCAGCAGCTAACGGGCATGAGGAAACAATTGAGTTGCTGCTTGCTAAGGGCGCTGATGTTAACAAACAGACTGGAGAATCGGGAAACGCTTTATATGGAGCCGCTTCCAAAGGTAGTAGAGCTATAGTTCAAGTCCTACTGACTCACAAGGCCCAAGTTAACGCTCAAGGCGGGGAGTACGGGAATGCTCTCCAAGCCGCAGCATGTAGTGGCCATCAAGGAATCGTACAGCTCCTCCTCGACAACGAGGCCGAAGTTAACGCTCAAGGCGGATTCTACGGGAATGCTCTCCAAGCCGCAGCATATAGTAACAATCGAGGAATAGTACAACTCCTCCTCGACAACGAGGCCGAAGTCAACGCTCAAGGCGGACAGTACGGGAATGCTCTCCAAGCCGCAGCGTATATTGGCTATCAAGAAATCGTACAGCTCCTCCTCGACAAGAAGGCCGAAGTCAATGCTCAAGGCGGAGAGTTCGGGAATGCTCTTCAAGCCGCAGCATACTGTGGCCATCAAAGAATTGTACAGCTCCTCCTCGACAACGAGGCCAAAGTCAACGCTCAAGGCGGAAAGTATGGGAATGCTCTCCAAGCCGCAGCATGTTGTGGCTATCAAGAAATCGTACAGCTCCTCCTCGACAACGAGGCCGAAGTCAACGCTCAAGGCGGAGAGTATGGGAATGCTCTCCAAGCCGCAGCATGTGAAGGCTATCAAGAAATCGTACAGCTCCTCCTCGACAATGAGGCCGAAGTCAACACTCAAGGCAGAGAGTATATGAATACTCTCCAAGCCGCAGCATGTCATGGCTATCAAGGAATCGTGAAGCTCCTCCTCGACAACGAGGCCGAAGTCAACGCTCAAGGCGGAGAATACGAGAATGCTCTCCAAGCCGTAGCATATCGTAGCCTTATACAGCTCCTCCTCGACAACGAGGCCAGAGTTAACGCTCAAGGCGGAGGGTACGGTAGCTATCAAGGTATCATACAGCTCCTCCTCGACAATAACCCTTTTCAGGTCACTGAAGAGGCAAATGTTGATGGCATCAGCAGGAACTATGACAATCTAGATTAGAGGAATAAATAGAACGGTTATTTACTAAAATAGAACACTTTTCCAGATTATTACTGAAATAGAACACGTTCCTCAGAAAAAAATTGCACCTAGAGTCACATGATCCACCACCACACCAAAAATTAATTGCCTCAGATTCACCTGCTAATATAAGCCCTGTTAAAATTACGCTAGAATCAACACTAACCCGTCCCGGAGGGCAGGAAAGAGAACCAGGAAAGCAGTGGAAATAGATGAGTTAGAGCTTCTAAGCATACTTTATTCAGGAAAGTATTGAGGGAGAGGTTAAGCGACATAGAATAGAACAAGAATGAAAATTAGAAATGTCCTGTACATTACAGTACAATTATAATTAGAACAGAGTTATTTAGTGTATTAGGGACTTGATAATTACTGTGAAGAGTAGTAAATATACAGAACTATTTCTTAAAAACTTTTCTAAGGAACGTGTTCTATTTCAGTAATAATCTGAAAAAGTGATCTATTCTAGTAAATAACCGTAAATAGAAGCTGCTTCAACAGAACTTGAACAAGAACATCAGTTCTGAACTTCTGATATCCACTATTCCGCAGAACAAAAAAACTTCTTCCTGTGGAAGACAACCATATTAAATTTCTGTTAAGACCGGGTCTCGAGAGTTTACTGCTAAATTTCTCACTGGCGGATATATGGCAGGTACCAATCCTCCATGGTCTATATCGCAAAAAATGCACACTTTTCCTACTTCGTTGTTAAAGTGAGAGTAGAGGCCCTATTCAAACGACAGGAAGAAGGCCTTGCCTGTTGTTATGGCGCTAGCCGAGGGCACACCTGTATCGTAGCCGTAGCTTCATCCCCCTTCTTGCTCATCAGGATACCATACGCGAACACATCACCATTCGAGTCCATCGTTTGTTCCGTCGCCATGTTCTTCCCCTAATAATAGGTCTGTCTTAACTGACTGTAGGAATTACGTTGATGTGCAGATACATCCTCGAAGAGCTGCGTTCCATCAGGCAACGGTTTGCTTTAGTCCAAATCGTCATCCAGAGGCACTAATCCCTGATGTTAAATGCAGCAGAGTTTTCAAGGATTTTTAATAGCAGGATGGGTGTGACTGTCAACTGGTTGACCAATGAGGTGTTGTTGGTTGCCGGTATGAATTGCGGCGTATTGCACAAGTGCACCAGCTCTCACTCATTGAGACCAAGAGATGAGAGCATAACGCTATCTTGAGGGTCTGACAATCTGTTGTACTAGAAATTTAGCATATCCTCCCTGAATTAAACAGTATGTTGAATAATTTCGAGAAGTGCCATGTGGAACTCTACAAACAAAGCAATCCCAAGGTAATTCAGATTTTCAGATTTCTGGACTTCTGGATTTTAAAATTAAAGAATGTTGAGCCGATTTGAGACAGATGTACAAGATCTTGTGCACTGAACCGAATTCTCCTTAGCTTCTGGTTTCAAGCAAAGGAATGATGCTTTAATTCTATAGAGATATATTCCTTTCAAAGGCAGTGAAACTTCTCTTTGATAAATGAGTTGACTCTCCGCTACTCTGCAAAATGTAGGTTCTCGATGGCATTGTGTGTAAGGCTAGATAGAATGTCTAACTATTCGAGATTATGAATATGTACAGTAGGCCCTTTTTTCTACATAATTTTTTTACAACTCTAATGTATTTTTAAAAGTTAGACGATTTCTGGGTTCAGCTGCAATGGTTTAGCGGGAAGTCACGAATCAAGCGGCAGCGGCATGTTGTACAGTTATACAGCCAGCCTCGTCTTGCCAAGACATACATATAGAGCCTCGATTGACACTGCTGCCTGGCCTTTCTTTCTGGTATGGCAGAATAGAATAGGCCACGACAAAATTCCCATCGTCTGAACCACAGAGTTTGTCCCTCAACGACCTTGTTGCAGCCCATTTCTACATCTACCAATAGCAAATCTACTGCTCTGAACCAGGCAGTAATCCAGCCTTGCGGCTTCCAATCTCGACCACCGTTCATCATTTCAAGTACATCAATATATATATCACACGAGCGGAGGGGAATTCTATTATAACAGAGCTTTCAAAGTAGAGAGATAGGGCAAACGGAACATTCACAAAACTTTCTCTGCATTGAGACAAGCCGTACCTTGACTAACTGATTGATATCAGGCTCTACTTGGCGTGAGCGGTAGGAAAGCAATTGCTCTCTTCACATTTGGACCAGTCCCGGAGGGTTTGAAAACATTTTACAAGGAAGTCGTCGGAGTCTGAAATCATGTCGCAGCAGATCAACCCTCAGGTGGACGTTGGTGCTCTCAGCTTGAGGAGTTTAGGAACCTTCTCGTCAATTCTCGCAACATTGTCGACAGACGATGTAACACCTATTGCAATGCTGCAAATGGAGAAACTTGGGAGTTTCTTCCCGGTAAATGGTCCAAAGGCAAGCCGGATCTCCGACCTACTCCAGAGATGTAACTCTGTGAGACTCGATCGAATGTCTCTAGCGATAGGATGGCGCAAAGGGGATTCGGCCTCTTTGATGTCAGAATCCGCCGGTGGACAAGCGATTGCACTCTTGTGTCATTGCATCTATAGTTTCTTCCATGAGGAAGATTCAAGCACCGTTCTAACATACCTCAGCATAAGGTTGCTTCCACCAGGAGGGCATTGTGCAAGTATGTCTCAGCTAAATGGTGTTGGAACGATATTGAGTTCGAAGCTGGGTACGCTAGGGTTTGGAAGCTTCCTCGCCGAAACCGTTGTTAGAATATGTAACGTGTACAAGAAGTTAGATGTACAAAGTCCAAAAAACCTGCTGGATCGTATGTCGCTAGATGCAGCTGTGGATATTCTTCACGCCATATCAAGAGCTGTTAGGGAATCAGGAGTTCTGGTGCGAATCGTAGGCACTAGTAGCATGGGCTACATCGTTGCACTTGTACTGGCGATGTTTCCCGAAGACTGCATCGTCACAGTTGACGGTGTGATAATCAACTCAGGCGCTCGTCAATTGATTTTCATTGAACTCGGCAGCCATACCGATCAGGAGGGGCCAACCCAGATTTTAGTGGAAGAAATCCTGGAGAGGAAACCGACAGTCGTTTTGCCTATTGAATCATGCCATGACTATAGCTCCCGTTATGTGGGGAGATTTCAGTGGCCAGGACACCTCGCTGACCAACTTCACCTGCATTTTACAAACGCGGGATTACTCGGCTGTCCCCATGAGGTTTTGGTTGCTTCTAGCGACTTGCTGTATTCCCTTCCCTGTTGGACAGAAAACATTTTCGAAGCTGGGGCTGGTGACGCACTACCCGAAGGGGGTCTCAACGCCTTGCTTGGTGAAGCGCCATTCCACCGGTTGCAGCGAGTCTGGAAAGAGGTACTCGGTGCCTCGCCAACTTTACCACGCCAGGACGTGAAGGATGCCTGGAGCGAATTCACAAGGACTGTCTGGGCTGCCCTTTCCACAGTAATTTGCACGTGCAAGAAATGCGGCCCTGAAATGTGGCTGGTGAAGGAGGGACTACGCAATGCTAAGCGTCTCTCTTGCCCTATGCGGCAAATGTGGGTCAATATTGAGAATGTGTTGAATGCGGCCATACTCGTTGTTTTTGTTAATCCAGGAGAAAATGTGGCTTTCACTCCTTCTCACTTCTCCAGATCAATCTTCAAAGACTCTTTACGTAAAGCAATGGGGAATGATTCAGGTGCACATCTGGGCGCGTCAGATATCTTCAATACGTTACTCAAGACTGAACTTTACCTAGCTTTGGTTAGAGGATCTTGCGTGTCTTATCCGACAGAGTTGGTAACTCTGCAAAAGAGCCCTGAATTCAGAGTATCCTTTGAGATTACCGACGGAATGCTTGTTTTCAATGGTCGGTATTTCCTCGGTCTGCTGGCCACAAGAGGAGAGAGGCCTCGAGCGAAGAAATCAATCATCTATAAGCCTAAGAAGATCATCCCTTCCAGCCTAGGAGAATATTCTATGCTCACTTTGACGATTCGAGAAAAACTTAATACCCTTGAGCTAGGCGCGACAATCCAAGGACAGGGACGTTTAGCTCGAATAAATCTACTTAATATCCTTCAGGCTTCTTGGGCACTACAGCGTTCCCAAACTTGCGAGCATTCAACTGAAGATGCATTACTGCCAGAACATGTGTCTAAGGTTATTATAACATCCGTTTTTGAACCTCGTGCTATTGGTAAGAGACCATCAATTGCACAAGTCAAGTCGAATGCAACAGCACAACTTCTATGCTGCGAACCTGGAGTCAAATGCATTCTTGTATCGGACTGCTGTTTAACATGTGCTTTAGAGGCAGCCGGGGGCAAGCAGGTCGTTCTTATAACTTCTTAAACGCAATGTTTTATTTCGCTCCAGAGAACCAAGCTTAGCTGACGTTACTACAATCAAGCTATCAAGCTAAATATAGTATATTGGATTTTTGTAAACCTGGCTTCTTTACGATTACATTGCACGCTTGTGTTGAATGTAATGGCTTGAACAAAATGGTTGTATATTTCACTCGAAACGGTCAAACAAAAAATAGATCAATATGGAATAAGAGCAAGCACCGCTTTGAATTTGATTTTTGGGTTTGAAATGTATGAAATTCTCTATTTATGTACAGGGCGATTCTTCTACACCACAAACTCCTATTGGAATGTCCGACAAGGGTATCTGAAATCATAGTTAGTCAATATACTCGTCAATCTCTAGTTGAAGGATCACTTACTCCTCGGGATAGGCATTTTCTTCAGTCAAATTATACTTGTCGGCGCCCGCCTTCAGACTTACACCGCTTGGGAGAGGCGGTAACCCATCTTTCCCCAACGCAGCCAATGTCCCTTCCTTCCCACCTTTCACAAAATATGTAGCCAGTCCCATCTCTCCCTCCTTCTTAGCCTCTACCAAGGCCTGGCTTCCCGCCTCACCAATCAATTCTTTCTTGGGTGTCACCGCATTTCCCACACTGAGCAGGCCGACAACATCGCCCTGCGTAACGGTTGAGAGGACAGGATATGAGCGACGCGAATCGCGCTTCCAGTATGGGTTATCGGCGATGTCACCGGCGGGGAGGGTGACGGGGTCGACGAAGGACATAGGTTCGTTGGAACCTGGGGGTGGGTTACGGAATTGAGGGTTGAGGGGGACGCCGTTTGAGCGGTTTGGGTCGACAGCTAGGAGGCGGCGGATACGTTCCCAGACGCCGGTGGATTGGACGGTGTATTTCTGTTGGTCAGCGTCGGTTCTGAAGAGGATTGAAGACTTGGGGATGGTGGGACGGGGTCGAATGATTGAGGTCAATAGCTTACTTTGTTAACGGCGACAACTCTGCTGGCTGTCTGAGCCACTTTGGCGGCTGTTTGAGATGACATCGTGAGCTTCTCAGCGCAACGAGAGGCCAATTGTCTCGTTGGGGTTGAGGATTCGGGTGAAAAGGTGTGGATTGATGTTCTTCGTCGTCAAGGTTTCGAGACTAGTCGTGGATTTACCGATGTTATTCCGGCGCCAAGGTTTTTCAATTGAACTCTCGAGTAATCCGCAAGCTACGTTTGCCATTTCCTGCGTACATTATCTTCGACTCAACAAGTATTTTCAATTCTTCTGAATACGTGTCAAACAGGATTTTAATGTTGAGTCCGAAGATTGAGAGATTTTGGACTCAAGCCGGTATAGCACACAGATTTTGGAGCACGTCGTCTTAAGTCATAAATAGAATTGGAATACAAATCCCGAATATCTTCTGAAGTACCCCAATTCTGTTACGCGCATTTGAAAATGTATTTTCAAAGGTAGTTTTATTAACTAATAAGGACAAGACCGCAATGCGCCCCAGAGATCCGAAACCGTTTCCAATGCTTTTCAGCTATTCGAATTTCCCATGCCCAATTTTGTGACCTAGCTTACATGACAAGGAAGAAATAATACTTGGCGTGTCTTCCATCAACAATCGTATCAACATATCAAGCAGTAACTGGCTTGGCCTCATTGGAATCGAGCTTCTCGGCAGTATCAGCGACTTGAGCAGCTACCTCTGCTTGGGCAACATCTTCCGATGTGGTGCCGTTAGTTCCATTGACACCATTGGCAGCAGTCTCTATCTTAGGTTCAGTAACTGGGGCTACAGCAGGAGCTGCAGTTGCCCCACTTCCAATGAGTTTCTCAACAACCTCAACTGTACCTGCTGGAGAACCTGGTTCAGCCGCCAAAACCTTGCCGGACTTGTCGATAACGAACACTCCTCTCGTAATGCCGCTTGGAGCTTTTGTCAAACCAATTGCTGAGATGAGAGTCGCGTGAGGATCGCAAAGAAGGGGATATGGGAGATTCTGCTTTTCCTTGAAGGTAGTGTTACTTTTGGGCGAGTCTTTAGAAAGTCCATAGATAGAGAAGCCGGTAGCCGTAAGTGGAGTGTACTGATCTCGGAACATGCATGCTTGCTTGGTACCTGCGTCATATTAGCGTTTGCAATACGGCAATTTATAGTTTAAAATATGCGCATGTACTCACATCCTGGTGTTGAAGCTTTTGGGTAGGTAAACAAAACAACGCCTGCCTTACTCTCATCCACAAGCTTCTTGAGAGTTGTCTTCACACTATCGTTGGTCTCAATCTCACCACCGAATCCGTCAAGAGTAATTGTATCACCAACTGCGACCTTGGAGGCGCGCGTCGCACCATTTGTTTTGGTGGTCTTTGGGCTTACAGCTTCCTTGACTTTTGCGATAGCCTTTGCGACGGGTCCCTTTTTTTTGGCGGGAGGAGCTGCTGCAGGCTCAGCTGCAGGCGCCTTGCGTTTTCTCAACTCAGGAGGCATTATTTGCGCGTTTGTGAGGTTGGTTGCGATGTACCGGCTCTGTTGGTCGAATTGAGCGCTGTGATTGGCGCAAATAAGCTGTCGGGGTTAGAGTGGCAGTCTAGTTGATATCAAGGTTTGGGAGCACAATTCCTGCGATGGGACAGTTGCGTGGTTGATGCGTGCAGAGCAGTTATAGCAATGAATTTCAAAAGAGAGAGGATTGGAAACGCCGGAAATTGATGGAGTGACGTCGAAATATAAGCTGAGCAATCTCCTCAGACTCAAAGCTACGCAAGAGCTAGGTCAGGGGGATGATGGCGCACGATGCTGCCACCATGTCTGATCCGTCAGGCGTGCAGATAGCCAAAAAGTATTCAGCAAATGAGAGGCCCATCTCTCCACACAACAAAAGCAGGTTTGTACATCCGAAACACAACAAGCGAGCAATCATGAAGCTGGGGAAGAGGGGGGCCAAGGCAGCAAATCCCAGTGTCTCCACTGCGGTTCACATTGAGCTTCAAGAGCAGATGATCATCCCGACGGCTTGGGATCTCAAGCTAATTCGACATTGATCATCGAGTTCATGGCCCGGACCATCGGTGACTTGCACCTATCTTCTCGAGGGGCATGTGAAACAAATATATCGCAGAAATACAATCAAATATTAAAACCAAGAATAAATTTTGATCACGTGATGTTGCATAAAATTGACAGCTTGAGGGCCTGTCTTTACCTAATTGCCGGAATACGATGAAAGAAATTGGATAGAGATGAATACCCGATCTATGCTTTCATATATATATACTGTAGAATTGCCTGCAGAAGTCAACAAACCATATCTGATGAACGGAATTCCTCACTTCCAAGATGCGCCACAAGCTTTCATTAATTCTTATGTAATCACAGGATATCAAAACAACCACTTCAATCCCTTCTCACTATGAAGCTCGTAATGAACTTCGGTCCCAACATGTGTATCATTCCATGCAAGTTGCATGGTCGCATCGATGTTCGTTGCGATAATGGCGTGCTTATCTCCCGGGCCTGGATTGAAGATCTACAGTGCAGCGCCTTGCCAAGCCTGCAGAACGCCTTCTACACCGCGTTTATGTACGAGTACTGACTTGGGGTTTTCTATCACTTTGTCTATTATTTCATTCCTCCTTTAAAGACAAATAGATGGGCCTGAGTGAGGGTACCGTGTTTTTACTGTACAAATCTTTATTCCAATTCTCAGATATCTTCTCATTTGTATAGCGTTTTATCTTTAACTCTAATAAGCTCGGGACCAGGAAAGGAAGGCCAAGGTGCGGCTGAAGGTTAGTTGGCCAGACCCGACTCAGAACAGACGCTACGGAGTATGCTGTCTTGTTGCATAAACCGTTTAACCGGCGAAGGCTGGGAAGCAAGTATCGTAAATATAATAATGCCTTCCTCTACCCGCCGAGCCTCTTTCGCTCAACATTTTGAACGGCCACTCCAAATCCTCCCCATTCATGGCCAGTCAGAACCAATGGATTCCTATGCATTCGCACAAGGTGGGTATCTTGGGATCATATACAGAAATATCCAGTGAGGATGCTGGTGTCAACTCATACCGCAAACAGAGTTTTCGACAGAAGTATCTAGGAGGGATCAGGCGGACGCTTCGTGCATTTGTGGCGGTCGCCTTCATTGTCTTGACAGTCAACGTTGCTTGGCTTTGTGTCGCCAAAGCGCGGTACGGGATCATAGATGGCATCGGCACGATAAAAGAGGGAGACTGCGCTGATGTAAAGAGTTTGAATACTTGGCTGCATTTCCTCATCAACGTTCTTTCCACACTTCTCCTTACCGGCAGCAATGCCTTCATGGCAGCTTTTAGTGCACCATCAAGGGAAGAAATTGATATTGCACATAGACGTGGAAGGTTTCTACATGTTGGCAGCTTTAGCTTAGGAAATCTACGTGCAATAGCGAAACGGAAAGGTCTCGTCGGGCTGATATTGGGTCCGAGTTCAGTCCCATTTCATCTCTTGTAAGGTCCCTCACCAAATTTTCTGCATTGGGCTTACAAAATAGCTATAATTCCTTGGTTTTCACATCACTTGCGATAAATGAATACTACTGGTCAGTTGTTACAGAAGATTTCCTCACAGGTGCTCCCTTCAATTTAACTGGAGATTGGGTATATTGGAACCCTGATTACCCTGAAAATGGAAAATATCCTCAATTCACAGCCACTCCGCCCAATCGCTCTTTGGCGATACTTTTACCTCGAATGTAGCTGTCAACCTTGAACTTGAACAAGTCATGAACAATTATTCTGGAAACATGCAAACTTCGGCGCCATCATGGGAGCGACTTGAGAACAAGGACTGTATCGAGGCCTACTCGAATGTTTTCCTTTCCACAAGACGAAATATCGTTTTAGTTTCAAGTACCAAGAATTAATCCAATTCAATATTCAAGTACGGATCTGCAGATATAGATACAGGGGAATTCGACGGCAATTGGTGGATCTGCTCAGAAGCGGGCCAGGATGGTGGCTCAATGACGTGCAACCCAAACAATTACGTCTCTTCCGCAGGGGCTTGGAAGGTCTGGGACTATCCCATTGAATATTGTCTCAGCGAAGAGGTCGAAGGCATCTGTTCTGTGCAATTTAGTCTGACTATCATGTGGGTGGTAATAGTTTTCAACTCCTTGAAGGTTCTAATAATGATTTGGGTATTGCTTCGATACGACGCTGAAAATGTACTTACTTCTGTTGGAGATGTGGCGGCGTCTTTCCTGAGACGCAAAGATAAAACAACTGTAATGATGTGTCTTGCGAACAAGAGAGAAATGCACAAGTTCTGGCGAGAAAGGGGCTTTGCTAGACCTTTCCATAGATATCGACGCCGTTGGGGTACTGCTGTAAGCAGGAAGCGTTGGTTATTATTCTTTTGCCTGTAAGTCTTCTATTACAAGCTGCTGGATTTAAACTGATTTTGTTGTCTAGTATGACGTTGGCATTTGCATTTGTTACTTTTTCGGGCTTTGGGGATTCATCCATGTCAAAGACAGAGGCATTGGTCTTGATCCCGCCAGTCTTTGGAAGCTTGGTTTCGGTCAAGTAAACCAGAATGCGATAGTATTATACGATGGTGGTGACAATATTGTCACAATGGCCATCTTAGCAAATATGCCGCAGGTCATCCTCTCTATTATCTATCTATTATATATGGGCATTATGACTTCGATGTTCCTCGCTGCCGATTGGAGCAACTTTGCTCTCAAACCACAAACGCTCATGGTTAGTTCTCCCTTTGGAAAACAACGCGGAACCTGGCTCCTAGGCGCACCTTTGGTCTGGGGTATCTTATTTCTATCCCTCCAGACAGTTCTCCACTGGTTTGTCTCACAGTCTATATTTGTTGTCCAAACAACACTCTACGACAAGGACGGCAGTCTAGCGGACTATGATTCCTCAACGGGCAGAAGAGATTTTACGCAAATGAAAAACTGTGGATATTCACCTATCGCTATTATATGCTCTATTGTCGCTGCGGGTGTTCTACTCCTCAGTGCGGTGGTTTTGAAATGGAGAAGGTTTCCTGAAGGCGCCCCGCCTGTAGCTTCAACAAGCAGCGCAGCAATCAGCGCTGCATGCCATCCCGTTACCAACAGCGAAGATCTGATATACAGAGATTTACGGTGGGGAGCAAATGGTGGGTTTCCCAATGGTGTTGGACATTGTTCGTTAGTGACAGCTGAGGCTTGGGATCAGGGCATGGCTCATCCTCCACAAGAAGGGTACAACTATGCGGGTTTGCCGGAAGAATGATGTAAAATCACATAAAAGGATGCTTGAAGAGGTGACTGTCACATACATGTATCCATAAATTAAGAAAATCTAGCGCCAGTCACCATGTCAAATCTACCTAACTGGGGTAGCATTGTTCATCCGGCGATTCGGTAGTTGAGGTTATGTACTGTAATCTTTTACATCTTATACGGTAACTTAGTAGATCTCGGGACGTCGGAAAGGGGCCAAGATGAGATGTCATCTCCCCATGCACCTTGCTTAATTGCTATTTTAAATGAACGAACAAGGAGAGGGAATTTCGTATTCGAAAGATAGCGTGAGATATTTCAATCCACATTTGAGAAGCTGCGGTCTCAAGCGGCGGAGTTGAAGAAAATAATTAGGCACGTGATGAACAAACTCTCTCTTTCGGGTTCCAAGACCATTGAGTAGGATAGCAAGTGTAGATTTACATTGGAAATGTCATAAGCAAGCAAGTGGGCGATATACTTTGTTCAAAGGCGATGTCTTGCCGAGGCCAAGGTTCGAAGTCCCCCACGCACCGATGGAAATAGTCCAGCAAGAGGCCGAACGCCGTGGATCTGATAATTATAGCAATACGGGCGTATTTTCTTTTGTAACAAAGCCTCAAACGAGACTTGGAGAAATCCCATTGCGGTATTGGTTGTCCTTGTGACGGCATGCTGCATACCGATGATAAAGCTCTGCTTCTTATCTCCACGAATCTACGTCTTTGATTGATTTTTGTTCGCTCATCGCATCCGATCTTTCCCTTGGGTCGGCAAACCGGGGTCGGCCAATGGGGGGCTGGCCATTGGGCATAAGCGAGAGGCAAAAAAGCGATTCCTTTTTCCCCCGGGATCTTCACAAGCAACGAGAAAAAACCTCTCATCCCTCGTCATTATATAATTCTGGTTTGCTCCTCCACGCTCACAACTACGCAAATATTTAAGGGTTTCACATATTCCAGTGATCAATCTCGATACGCGATAGCTTCAGAAAACGATCTGAAGTATTCTGGACACCAGATTTTCGACGTAGGGAACTTTTTTTCACGCGACTGGTTCCGACTACGCCATTGAAGAAGGCGACTAGTCCTGCAACCAACACACGATCAAAATGAAGGTCTTTTCAAACGATTGTACCTTCAACTACTCATGGGAGGAAGTGTCGACAGCAAATTGGAGGAAATATTGTCCGTGGAACGATAAATCAACACATGTTATCGCCGTCGACACCATCTCGCGACAGGTTGATCCTGAGACTGGCATTGTACGTCAACCATCCCCAGAACTTGCCCTATCATCTGCAATACTGACATCTTCAAGCTGCGAACAGAGCGTCTGATTACTTGCAAGCAAAGTGCGCCAAAATGGCTGAACTCTTTGATGGGAGGGATGGACACCTCGCACGTCTTCGAAACTTCATATGTGGATCCGGTATCCAAAAAAGTAACGATGGTATCCTCAAACCTTACTTTCTCAAACATCCTCAGTGTGAGGGAAACTGTTGTATATCAACCTCTATCGGATACCCGGACACAATTCGTGCAAGATGCTAAGATCACGGCTTTATGTGGTGGATGGCAGAAGATCAAGAACGCCGTTGAGGATGTGTCTGTCACACGATTCTCAGAGAATGCGAAAAAGGGGAAGGAGGGATTCGAAGCCGTCCTTGAAATGAGCAGGAGGGTCTTCAGAGAAGAGAAGCAGAAGGAGAACGAGCAAAGCGAGAAGATGGCGATATGATCGTGTGACGATCTCTTGACACCTTGCTTTACGACTATCACGATTTCCTTCTCCTTCGATTAGCGACTACTTGAGCGATCAGATGCGTTGAGTTTTTAGGTTCCGGTACATAAACAAAAGTCCACTTTGGAGTTCGGGGAACAAGCATTATATCAGGATTTTCGGAGTTCCGGATTGTGGGGTGTGAATTCTAGACACCAAGAATATATACCCTTTGTTGTACGATTGGAGATGTAATCTTAGTTAATCCCCAGACAGACAGAAGAGAAGATAGATTAAGGGGGATAGTGTAAGATGAATATATATACATCCACTACTATATTTATCAACTCCATTGTGACGTCTATTTTATTGACTTGCCATTATTGGGCCATTCAGTGACCGAATCGTCAGTCAATTCAACTTCTTGCAGCCTTTCTCATCTTAGCTTCACACTTCTCAGAATAATCTTCTAATATCTTCCTAAACTCATCTCCGAGCTCCCCTTTCAAGGCTTCGCCTGTAATTCTCTTCGCCTCTTCATATCTCCTGAAGAAATACAGCTCTTCGATCGCATGAAGGATGGCTTGATACTCCGGCTTGGAGGGATTATCTACCGGAAGCTTGAGAGTTTTCCAAAGCTGCCATATTTATTTAGCAACCCCCGCGGATTTCTTATACAAGAATGGAAAGGTATTGGGGAATATACCTCTCCAGCCTCTACCTTCGGCTTCCACTCTCGTCTCTGTTTCTCAAAATCCTCCTCGGACTGGAAATCTCTGGGGACCTTCTCTTTCTGGCCGGTGCCTGCGTCGTCGTCGCTGACCTCAATATTGAACAATCCACCATCTTCGTCCTCCATACCGATCGCCCTCCTCCAGCCCTTTCAGGTCAGTTCTTTGGCAGCTCTTCTGTTTTCTGACAGTCTTGGAGTTGACGAGCAATGCTTGAGTTGAAGAAAAATTCCTTATCGAAGCGATAAGAATTTTAGTGTTAGTGTCACAAGACCCCCGGCCCTATACCCCACACATCCGAGTAAGCTTCCCATTTTGAAGTCTTTTATTTTAAACTTGATTTACTTTCTTAACAGCAATTGCAATTGATATTTTTCAAAATGGAGGATCAAGTAAATTACTTGGTGAAAAAAGCTTGGGGTACAGATTCTCCGCCTTTTTCACATCTTCTAACTATTGCTCCCAGCAAAATACCAAGCCCTCCCTACAAACCAACGTCTTTTAATAGCTATATCTGGGATACCAGGGTCAGGTATTAAAATCTCATCTTAGCTAACACCTACCTAAAACTTCTTATAATGTTACTGACTCGTATGCAAAGGTAAAACAACCCTCGCTTTAACTATAGCTGCCCATCTCAACGCCTTGTTCTCCGCCAATCCGTCGTCCGCATCAGATGTCGCAAGCTACGTCCCAATGGATGGCTACCACCTCACCCGGGCCCAACTTTCCGCATTGCCAGACCCGGAATATGCTACTTTAAGACGAGGGGCAGCTTTTACCTTCGACGGGCTCGCCCTCTTGTCCCTCGTCAAATCCCTCCGCCTTCCACTAACCCCCGCCTCTCCAACTATCTACGCCCCTTCTTTCGACCATGCAATCAAGGACCCTATTGAAAAGGACATCCCTATTCCACCTACGTCTCGAATTGTTGTCTTTGAAGGTTTATATTTAAGTCTGAAAAAAGAGCCCTGGGACGAGATTGCGGCATTGATGGATGAGAGGTGGTTTGTGGAAGTTGACGAAGAGAGAGCGGGAAGAAGATTGGTGCCCAGACATGTTAAAGCTGGCATTGTAGCGGATGAAGCCAGCGGCTGGAAGAGAGTAAAAGAGAATGACATGCTGAATGCAAGAGAGATTGTAGAAGACCGAGGAAAGGTCAATGAGATAATACAAAGTATAGAAGATTCCACGTGGAAATAAGCGAAGACTTAAAGGGGGTAGCTATTGATCTACAAAGAGCAGAAATCCCAGTTGTGGAATTTTTTTTTTGGAGAATAGCTTGGAAGCTCTGTCACAATATCCCAATATTTTAGCCAAGTTGATAAAATACAATGAAGAATTTGTGGCTTTGAAGGCGTTTAAAGCTTATTGTCGTCCGCGAATGTCTCACAAAATAAGACACTGAAGCGTAGGGCACATCCTTCCCAAAACAATCATTGTGGCCTCTACTACCCTACACGTCTTAACCTTTGCAACCTCACTCATCACAACTCAAACGATATTCTCTTCACACCAGTCTTGGAAAACCATTCAAGTATCCTTCTACAGCAGTCATGTCGCAACGAAAGAGAAGGGGGCTTAAGATGGGCCCGAACAAGAAGATGAAAGAAGTGCTATTACCTTCAAGACAAGTTTCCGAGGAAGGATCTATCGTAAGCGCTCTTTATCCAACAAAAGAGACCAATATGCTGACAATTAGGCGCTAGGAGAATCCGAAGGTCAAGTTGGAAGATAATGAATGCTCCATGCAAGAAAGCTATGTCGACCGATCACCGACACCATCGTCATCTCTATCACTGTCATTATATATCTCAGATTCATTTGAATCGGAGCAAGACATGAAAATGAGAGGGAAAGACGGGAGTTCTTCGTCTCATTCATCCATTTGCTGCCCTCCTCCCGAAGTCCCATTATCTCCTTCGAAGAGACGGATTCATAGCGGCCCGTTAGGCCCAGAAACTGTAAGAGGCCGAGATTTTCTACGGTTTACTTGAGCCTTTCTAACGTCATAATTAATAGAAAAGGAGCAAACAGGAAGGTTCCAACCTCACCGAAGCAATTTCACTTCTTTCAGTCAATAAAACGGGAGATATCACTTCAAACTCATTCCATGGCATCAATGGAGAAAGAGATGTCGAACTTGCAGCACCGGCGTCCACAGAAAGAGTAGCTCAAGTACATAAGGATTCCGATACTAGCCTGGATCTTTCTCCAACCACACAATTAGAATCAAAGTCTACGAAAAGTTACAGACTGTTGGAAGCGGAGATTTTGTTTCGAGAATGGGAAACGCAAATGTATACCAATGAAAGAATTTTTATCCGAACTGGAAAAGATGGCAATGACGAAATTTATAAGGGCCCATGGTCAGAAACGCGCTATGTTGCCACCGCGAAGGAGATTCTCCGTTGCTTTGATCCGCAAAATGAGGCTATTGAAAAAATCTACGGGCCAAGACAAGTAGACTTTGAACTCATCGAAGACCCTGATTTTTTAGAGCTATGCAAATTCGCTAGACCAGAATGGGACGATACAGAAAGTGTAAGTATTCCCTTTCTATTGTGTACTGAATCGTGCAGAATTGACGGCTTGCAGCTAAGGACTGTGTCCAAATTGATCAGCAGATATCTTCTCGTTGATAGGGAGGAAACATATCGTTGCCTGGTCAAGCATCCGTATTACAGAGACCTTAAGCATTCAAAGCAGAAAGATATCCAACAAGAGTTGATTCGGTTTTTTGACAAATGTTTTACTTTCCAATTTGGTAAAATTCATGGTCAAAATATTTCGCTAGATAGCCAGCTTCTTCGCTTAGGAAGCAGTCCTTTGTTCCACGAAGGGCTGGGTGTGGGAAAGGACCAACATGATGAATTGCACGAATGGAACATGGTCGTTTGGATTGAGCTTTTGGCCAAGTGTGCTAGAATGGGTATCCCAGCGGAAACGGAACCTGGAGCAGCAACACCAAAACCCCCGAGAAATATAGCATTCAGTGATGGATGTGCTGTGGATGTAGAAGCTGAACCTGCTATATGATACCTATTTTGAGCCTGCTCATCCCTTCGAGAACTTAATTCAGATTTTACCAATTGGTGAGGGGGGGATGGGGGGAGCATATCCTGGCCTAGGATAGAGAGCACTGCTCTTGGGTGGGTAATCATGGCAGGAGAAATTATATTTCTAAGTGCCAACAGTACTTTACGGGGAAAATTTTAGATTTCTTTAAACCCGATACTCTAGAGCTATCATTCCTGTTGTGCACTTCCTTTTATTGCTCCATGTGACTGTATCTAGGCACCCATTCCGACGCTGTCTATGCTACACAACGCTTTTGACTCCACCCAATGCATGCATAATCTTGACCACGAGACGATAAGGAATCTTACCCAGCCACCTCTGTTCGTTCGTTCGTTTTCCTTTTCACATATATAATCTTTTTGCGAATCTTCTCATTTACTCATTTCGGTTTCAAACCGACCATTTGATATCCCCACTCGGCGGTCGGGTTCTACGCTTCGAGTTCAGCTGTGGCGCTGTACCTCCTGCACTAGGTCCGGGAGAGGCAGCCGACCTTGAGTGCTCTCTCGACCTGGTTCCATTTTCTTTTCTGGTGGAAGTAGGTTCGTCCCTGACCGTTGCCGGGGCCGCCATCGAGGACCGCGACGTGCGCAGCATGGATGTCCTGGGCAAGCGGCTCTTGCTCATCGATGAGCTGCCTGAGAGCTCTACGCTGGTTCGGCGAGTCATTTGCGGGAGCATGGCTTGGCCCCCGTCACGGCTCCGGGGTCGGTAGAGGGTCTCATGGGTACTGGGTGGCGGGGGCATCCTTCTAGGTGTAACGTTCGCATCTACAAATGTCGACGATTGTGAGATGCGGCTCACGTGAGTGGGTGTAATAGGCGTCGATACACTATGAGTCAATGACGGGGGGGTAAAAGAGCTTGTTCTCCTGCCAGGTCCTCGCCTTCCACCACTTCCTGACTCCGTATCTTTCTCGAGATTGGATTTTACCAACTCGCTCGCCATATTTCTGACCAAGACAGCATTATCACTCTCTGCTAACCTCTGAATAGCTTCGAAGAGGCCGTGTTCCCTAATACCATCCGGTTGATCATCCCATGGATCACATATGCTACGCACAATACGAAGGAGATTCAGCCGTACAACGGCTTTCTTATGGTTGAGTTTTTGAAGTATCCCAGAAAACATGTCAGGTCGAGCGAGTGACCCTGCAACGGGAGAACTTAACCGTAGGAGCTTTTGCAACGGTTCGAGAAGGTTGTAATCAAAGGCACTGGCTCTTGGTGCATCAAAACACTCAACAATAGCTTCCGTGAAATTACCTTCAAGTAAACATTTTTCAACTTTGGCGGTCTCTTCTTGAAGCCTAAAGCAGAAATTAGCAAGCCGTCCTCATCGCCAAATGCCAGAGACTCACCATATGAATATAGCATCCAGAGCTGTGACCTGCCAATATTGGTCTTCTAGTAGGGAGACGTAAAATTGCAGACCCTTGTTTTGCCACAGGTATTTCCTCCCTACTTTGCCAGAATGTGCCATATCGCACAGGATTGGAAGGGCAAATTCCTTGGGTGGACGCTTGGTCTTCATAATGCGTTGAAGCAATGGAATAATGCCATTAATAGCAGCATCTTCCTGTCGTACTTTGCTAAGCCGGCATAAATTATACATGGTATTTAAGACCTGATTAGAAATCTCTCGGAAATGAGCAGGGTCCTTTTTCATGCTTGAGCTTAACAAATCAATCAGGAGCTCGATAGCATTTGCAGCGTGTAAACTGTCTAATGTCGTCGACAGCATAGATAAGTTCTTGATGAACTTTAGCATTGTAATTTGATGTGCCGGAGTCATCCTGCGAAGATCTTTTAAAACGCCTATACGAGATTAGCACTGGCAGGTTTTAGCTGGTGATTTACATACGTTTGAGAACTACTCGGTCTGCTACAACTTCTTTTACGTAATTCTCTGCTTGAGAAAAGAGATAGAAGATATTCACAATACGACCTTCTATGAGCTCCGCAAGTTCATCGTCTTCGTCAAGAACCCGATCTAAAACCAAAGCCAGTGGGGAGAGGATTTTGCTTCTTGAGAAAATACGACAGAAGTCGTTCTTGGGCGTTGGTCCCTATATGGTTATTAGTAATTATGGATCTCATAAACTCCAGTGGCTGATTAGGTACCTGTAGCTCAAACACATTCCAGATACCATTGACACCAATCAGTACCAAGTCCCTTGCCTCGTCATAATCCTCATCTAAAAATTCAACTAAAACATTAAGTCCACCAGCGCTGACAAACATTTGAAGTGTGAGTGTTGATGTCTGGTACATTTGGCGTACAAATGCAGCAGCCTCAAGTCGAATCTCGTTTGAGTACTGCCTGGCAGCAAATTTGGTGATAATTGGAATGCCTCCAACAAAACATAAGTTTTCTTGTATTTCAACATCGTTCAGAATAATCTAGAAAGGTGAGTAGGTATTGAGGGAAAACAAAAACAATGGACACATACGGTATTAACCACTTTCAGCAGATGGAGAATCATGCTTTGGCGGCTTTTAACAGTACATGGCTCTAGAATTTCCAGGATTGGTAACATTCCATGAGCACTGATAATGAGACTTTTAGCATCCTCGGATTCATAGAGGACATCAAGCTAAATTCAGTCAGAAACACAAAATCCACTTGGGATTAAAGCAAGACTCACCAACTGCTCAGATACACTAGATATCAACTCGTGCTCTTCAGTTACTTTCAACGAGCTAACCAATCCTTCAATCAGAGTGCACAATCTGGCGTGCTTATCTCTTGCAATATTGGCTTGCAAATCCATTTCGTCAAATCCTTGTTCAAGGGAGGCAAAAGGATCATCTTCATCATCTTCGTCACCAAGCCAAGAGTTATTCGAAAGTTTTGAGTGTAACATAAGAGCGCCGACACCATCCTCAGATCCCCGATCACTCTCGTCCTTCTCGATAATGGCACCATCCTTGCCAAATATGTCTGAAAAATCTTCATCGTCCTCATCTTCAGCATATCTTTGAATCTCTAGAGATGATCGGGTTCGTCGCATTGACTGATCTTCTGTTTGTAGAGTTGGTCTTCTCCTCATGCTGCCGTTTGCGTTGCCAACAGGAGATTGCGCCGAACGTGGCAAGCTTGTTAGATCAGATGGGTGAAATAACTTTGGTGAAAGAGCATCATCCTTTAAATAGTCAGCTAGAAACTTTAATTATCATAAAGGGATGCACCTTGATGATGTTAAGCCTTCGATCAAACACACTATCAGTATCAACGAATAGATCCGAGTAGTCTTCGACGGATTGTTCACGATACATGGCTGTAGGTCTCATAGGAAGTACAAATTTTTGTTCAGCTTGGAGCTTTGCTTGTGCTTTGACAGGAGATCTGGGTCTTGGAGGCTCACTTCTAGAGCTCTTCCTAGAAGCGGGCTTTGACGCAGTTGTGGGCTTGATCTCCTGAGTAATCAATGTTGGCTTTATGCGATATGGACGAATGGTTTCTAATTCATGGCTGTCTGTTTCGATTGTCTTTCTTGGCCCTTTAATAGTAACTAAGTCACCTTCAAAATTGCTGTCCCAATTGTCGTTCTCATCATTCCCTAAATCAAATGAGGCAAAGGCCTTGAGACGGTCCGAGGACAGCATGCCCCCAAAATTGTCATGCGGTTTAAATTGAGGAAGGTGGAGTGCACTTGGCGATATTGAGGAGGCAAAGTCGTCGTCCCAGTTGTCATCAGCTGGTTCTGTTAATATAAAGCGTCTTAAACTCTTTTCATTACGTACCTGTACTTTCAGGAGACCTGAATGCTTCAGCTGGATTTTTTGGCTTTGCCAAAGAGAGTGGCCCCTTGGCAGGGGTGACCAAACCTGTGGTCTGCTGCTCATTGTGGACATTTCTTAACGGGGGATCTCGTCTGGGAGGCATGGGGCTAGCAACGTTCGACCTTGTAGACGCACGAAAAGATCCGGGCCCAGTGGGTGACCTTAGAGCCTCATTCCATTGCTTAACTTCCTCAACTGCTTCGCTGAAATTGGCAGGGGGTTTTGCTACAGGAGCATCGGTACGACGAGAACCTACAATCCAAGCATGCTTGAGCAGCTTTCGAGCAGATACTCTAAGATTAGGATCTTTTTGAAAGCATTGCATTAAGAAATCACGAGCCGCCTGTAATAAGTCAATATATAATGACATCAGGATATATTTTCACTCTGACTTACAGGGGAAACACCTTCTGGCAACGGAGGATGGTCGTCGTTGACAATGGCGAACAAAGCCGGCATAGGAGCTAGCTTGTGATATGGTGGCTTTCCTTCCAATAATTCAATAACGGTACATCCCAAGCTCCATATATCAGAGGCCGGAGTTGCTCCAGATAATTGTATAATTTCAGGAGCCATCCAATATGGCGTTCCCACAACTTGTGCTTCTTTATCAGTTCCAGTCAGAGTACTCGTCGACACTCCAAAATCTGCCAGTTTGACCTTCCCATCCTTAGTTGTAAGGATATTTGCACCTTTAATATCCCGATGTATAACACCCTGGTCGTGGAGATATTGCAAGCCTAGAAGAATTTGGCCCATATAGACGCCAACGAGGTTCTCCGGAAATTTGCCATAGCTCTTACAAATCGAATGCAGTGATCCATTCTCACAATATCTAGATACCGTTAGCAAAGCAAAATAAAACATAAATTTGGATTCTAGAACACTTACTCCAATATGATGTTCAGGCAATCAACAGACTTAACAAAGCCAAGATATTTGACAATGTTATCATGCTAATATATATCAGTGTCTAGAAATCACTCCGTGTGTTTCCTCACTCACATGAAGGTTCTTCAGCAAGTCTATTTCAGCCTGTAAAACTTTGTTAGTCCCTAGTCCTCCTATTTTGGAACATTCTATACCTCAATCATCCGCAATTCAGACTTGGGAAGATCTCCCAGCTTTATCTGCTTGACGGCCACGGCCTCTCCGGTACCCCAATTGAATGCCTTATAAACCGACCCAAAAGCTCCTTTTCCTAAACATTCCCCAAGTCGCTATTGAGTGTATAAGCTCGGGTATTTCCCCATTCTTCTGCCAACACTTACGTAGTCTTTGAGACCAGCGTCTTGAATGCCTTTGTCCTTGCCCACCCTGCCATCCTTCCTCGGTGTCCCTGGTGTCCTCTCTGCCTTTCCATGTCCATTTCCAGCCCCGATTTTGCCATTCGCTTGGCGGTCTGCCGAGGACGGATGGGAGGAGACCATGGCCGGTGTATCGAGACCCAAGAATGGGGTTTCAGAGGATGGAGAGCGGAGGTCGAATGCTCTGGCAGATAGAGGATTTCATCCCAATCATAGATGCTCGGCTTTGTGGACTGGGTCCTCGTTTCAAGACGCGGTCTCGCGGGGTTAGGAGGATTATAACCAAGGTTGTGAATATAGGCGGATCCTGGTCTACAGAAGCACGCGAGTCGGTGGTGTATTTGGCTATGCGCGGCGATGTTACTGTTGAAAAAGTATGACTTGGCGGCTTGAATGCCACATTCTCTGTCCAAGTTTCCGCGCCTCACATTTATGAATGTTCCCTAAAACGTGTTCGTGGGTCGGAAGAGAAATTGGCAATGACAAAACGACAAACAAGCGTGGACGGGATTCGCGCGACCTGCATGTAAGGCTGATAGTCGGGAGCCATTGCGCGACATCAAACGAGCAACTTCGGTGGGCTTGCTGTGCCTCGAGATCTTCGGGCTCAACGCGTTCTTTCAAAGAGTTTAATTGGCCATTCGGGTTCTCTCGCAGGGGCCAATCATAAGCCTACGTACAGTCTGGCTTACAATCACGGTCTGGTTCGGTTTGTGGAGTTTCTCAGCCGGCGAGCCATGCTCTACCGGCCTGCACTGTACCCTGAATCAACCCGTGCTGTCAGCGTCAATCGTGAACCCCGGACACTGCATAATAAGATTGACGACTGGTCACCACTTTTAGACAGAAGAGTTGAATCAATTGTGGTTTCTATCATGGGAAAATTTATCAATTGGAACGTTACAATGTATCTGCTATATCCGAAGTCAAATCATGAACCCTCCCATAAGTCATAATCCCATAACAAGCGGCCTGCCCAATTAGAAATGAGCCTTGCAAACTTTTCCTATTGCAAACAAGGTATCTTAATATACAAGGTGGTATCACAATCATCAGCATTATCCTATGCGTATAAGAAACTTTTTGAAAATTGGCCAAAGCAACTGGGGAACGTCTCAAGTTGTTGGCTCGCGGCGAAAGCGGCTCAGCCCGGCAGAAGCCCACCATTCGTCCGGTATCTCGTCTCGCTCAGCAAGACGTGAAATAATCCTGTGCATCCCTCCCAAATGCTCTGTATCTGCTGTGCTGCCATGTCGGGCAGAACGATCTCCTCGAGAGGTGACAACATCGGCATATGTTCTCCAGAAGCGATCTCCCCCAAGTCTACCAAAATCTTGTAATCCATATATATCTTCCTCTTCATCCTCGGTATTAGACCCAGAATCTGATATATCACATTCGTGAATAAGCGGTGAGTCCTCCGTCAAGCCCAAGCTGGTCATGGACGTGCCAGCTGATACCGGTCCTGACCCTGAAGTCGATGCGGCAGCTGCAGAAGCAGACGCAGACGCAAATGAAGATCCAGCACTGGGAGGCTGTGGATCGGGCGTGATACTGGTAAGAAGCGTATCCCAAGCAGCACCTCCTTCCGGACTTAAACTTCTGTCTCTATCGCCCAACCCATCTAATCGGGCTTGACGGATGAGTCGGCGCGATCTTTCAAAGTTACTTGATGCTCTATTTAAAGCTTGGACTCTCTCTGAAAGAGTTGGTCTTGGCGTATACTAAGAAGTATTAGCAAATCGAATAGATATTAATTGATAAGAAGATGCAAATATGGAATGGCAGAAATCTCAAATCATGCCAAATTGAATTTGTGGACTTAATACTCACATCTGGTTCATCCTGAGCACCACCGGTTCCATGGCGGGAAAAACTGCTCTGTAGCCGTATCCTAGAGTGACGATGAGGAGATTCCAGATCACCAGAAGTAGGATGAGAGGGTGACAAGGCAGGCGTCAAAGAAGACGGTCGTGGAGAGTCAATACCATTTTCAGGTCGGGCGGCATAATCATTATCGGTATATGGAGGTGATGGCACTGGATGTCTTCGGGCCATTCTCCGAAGATTCTGCCTCACTTGTCGCAGCCTGAGTATCTCCCTCTGACGTTCTTCTGCTCCCGTATAGTCTCTTGGTTCAGGAACTGGTGGCATCAAGGGCCCATCTATCTCTGTGTTTGTTCTATGGCTCTGTTCACGTTCAAAACTGAGCCGATCGTGCAGCCTCCTCCGCTCAAGCTCGAACATCCGCAATGCGCGCGCCTGGAGAGATGACGATGAAGTCAAATCTGCCTGGTTTGCGCTTTGCGGAGGGTCTAATACCTGAACCTCATAATCCTCCGTAGTCGCATCGGCCATTACACCTAGCAGGCGGCGCCGACGAGCCTCAGACAACTGAGCTCTGGCATGAGGCCCACGAACGCCGCGCTGTCGCCGAATCGAAGATCGCGATCCCGATGGAACTTTTTCTGCCGCTTTGGACGCGACCTCAGGCTCGACGGGAGTGATGAATAAACTTTGATTCGATTAGCCAGCGTATGACAAACGAGAGAGAGGGAGATCTTACGGGAGGCCCATTTTGACGGATTGCGAAGCCTGGGACAGCAAAAAAAGTTGATAGGCGATGTTGTAGGGGTTCGGCGACAGTAACAACGCGACTTTCGATGAATCTTCTGATGGTTTTGATTATCAGGATTGATGGTGATTGTTGATGCACATCGCGTGAAAGATGGTGGCGAGGAAACCACTGATCGCTTAGCGCGGTTTCCCCTTTGCGCCATCTTAAGTTTTTGCCGGGGTCGACGGGTATAATCGAGAGGCTGACGGGGTTTCTCAACCTCAGTCTTACAATTTTTCTATAGCCACAGGCTCAAATTTCGAGATTCTCCAGCCACGACCACCACCCCAGCAGCAATCCGGCCGACAATGTCTCTCTGCTGATGCTAGGACGGAAAGCGTCATATGAGATCTCTTCGGAAATGATTTGTGTGCTTCTGGGAGGATGATCGAGCTTGGGTTAGGGCGAATCAGTCGCCTGCTCAAATACACTCCACAACCATGGAAGGCCATTCACGTTGCAGGTACCAATGGTAAGGGGTCAATATGCACCTATCTATCTGCCATGCTCCAGGCAAGCGGCGTGCGGTCTGGACGCTTTACGTCTCCCCATCTGGTTGATCGGTGGGATTGCATCACTATCAATGATCAAACGGTTAGAGAATCAGTCTTCCAAGAAGCGGAAGAACTAGTAATGAAGAGAAACCAGACAGAAGGCATTCAAGCATCACAGTTTGAACTTCTTACTGCAACGGCTTTCGAAGTCTTTGCCAAAGAAAAAATTGAGATTGGCGTAATTGAAGTTGGACTTGGGGGACGGCTGGATGCAACAAATGCCATGGAAAACAAAGTGGTTACAGTTATTTCAAAGATTGGATTGGACCACCAATCCTTTCTTGGAAATACCATTGAGGAGATTGCCCGTGAAAAGGCAGGAATAATGCGGCCAGGCGTTCCATGCGTCTTAGACCAAAGCAATCCACCATCTGTCCGCAAGGTTGTGGAAGACTACGCAAAAGAAATTGGAACAGATGTAATTCTCAGTTCAACGGAGTCTGCATTTCTGGACGAGCTTTCAGGCCAACAATTTGAGCCCCATCAGTGGGAAAATCTGGCCTGCGCATACACCGCTTTTCATCTGGCATATACCCAGCCAGCATCCCCTTTACATCGATTAGTACCAGCGATACAAAATATACATTGGCCTGGGCGTTTGCAGACTTTAGATATCAGAAGTGTAACGGGACGGCGGGAGGCCATTCTCCTTGATGGTGCCCACAACGCCCAATCAGCCGAGGTACTTGGATTATATGTAAATAAAAGGCTCCGAAAGGATGGGATGAAAGTAACATGGGTTCTAGCTGCCTCTCAAGGGAAGGAGCTTGATGGCATACTGAAATCTTTGTTACAGCCAAATGACTGTGTGGCAGCAGTCAGTTTCGGTCCCGTGGACGGGATGCCGTGGGTTGAAGCCATGGCGCCTGAAGACATCTTAACCACCGCCTCAAATTCCGGCGTTGATAGCGCTCAACTCTACAACGCTGATGGCAACCTCTCAGACGCACTCCGTTGGGCAACAGCCGTTGCTGATGGTGGCCCCATAGTAGTTGCAGGTAGTCTATACCTTGTCTCAGACGTTTTGCGTCTTCTTCGGAAGGCAGAACATCTGAAAAATGAATTCCTTAGACTTTAAATATCAAATCATGTGTTCCATATGGTGTTCCATGTCATTTTACTGCAATTCTCCAGGACTTCAATTCCAAATAAAAGCCGTACAACAAGCCCGTTTGTACGCCTGCAAGTACCCTAAACTCTACGCTCTTAGTATTCTTATTATGGCCTTTGTCAACCAAACAATGAAGACAATAAGTCATTGAAACACAGTGAAAGTCCTGGGTTGAAAATGGTGGCAGCCGAGCCCCTTTTTAAGCGAGGCTCTCAAAATAACAATGCGTTAAAACGAATCACTGGGGATGTGGCAACGTACAGAAAATATAAACATAGACATCTATCTACCCAAATTGCCGTATCTTAATTAAGATCTCTCTATAAACAGCTCGCTAAAAGCCAACAGCAGCAACCAAAGTCTATCGCGGGTATGTTACATGTATATACACCCAGGTGAAAAAGATCAACCTACGACATCAGCCCAAGCCCTCTTGACGGCCAGCCAAAATTCAAAGGCCTCCAGCTTGAGCTCGACTCTATAATATCCTAACCACGCGCCTAGTAAACCCACCAGGTTTCTAGGCCACCATAAACTCCCCTTTTCTCTCAACTGTTCCACCTGTTCCTCAAACACCGTGCGGGAACAATACCGTGCCAGGATCAGAAAAGTGCGGACCGGGCCTTGCCTTGTCTGCAGGTTCTCATCCAAACTTCGGGTCAGATCGTTCGTCTTCAAGATCAAGAGGATGATTCTTGGCACTTGGCCGAGAAGTTGGACAAGTTGCTGGAGCATGCCTTCTCCCAGCGCCGTGCTGATATTTTTCTTCTCCTCTGCTGAGCGAACTTTATAAACGTCCTGTTTAACAATAGCGTAGTCACGACCTGTGATAGCGGATGCGAAGAGCGGGAATTGTTCATCATTGATGCCGGCTACTTCTTTAGCGTATTTACGCATTCGAGGCTCGTCAGCATCCAATACAGCAAGCCATAACTTGGCGTATGAGCGTCGAAGTTCGATTGGAATGTCACGGTACAGGCCATGGTCGTACAGGATCACATCAAAATTTGATCCTCGCCGGTGATCATTTTTACGGATGGCTATATTGCCGCCGTGAGGGTCACAATGTAGGGGTGCGTCGGTTCCGAAGATCATTTCGTTGAAAATCCGAGCCAGAGCTGCAGACACTTCATCCCTATCAATTCCATTTGCGTCTAAGTACTCCAGATCGTCTGGCCGATGCCCAGATACGTTTTCCATGACGAGAATTCTCTTCTTCGCCCATATAACATCTGGAATTACTAATGGTAATTCGGGTATGTGAGAGAAATATTCCTTCGTCCGTATGGCGTTCTGTCCTTCCAAGGCAAAGTCTAATTCTTGAGGTAAGGAGTATTCCATCTCGGAAGACAGCCATTCCAAGTCATACTCAGGGAAAAATCTCTTCAAGGTCGAGAACGTAAAACCCGTCAAAGCCAGGTCCAGCCCTGCCCACTCAGCCAACGCAGGATGCTGGACCTTGACTGCAACTCGTTGCCCTGTTTCCTTCACAGTAGCTAGATGTACCTGAGCTAGTGACGCCGCACCTATGGGTTCCTGATCGAATTCCAAAAAGTAATCAGACAGCTGCTCGCCTGTATCTTGCTTGAACATCGCTTCTATTGATTCAAAAGACGATACAGGGCATTTATCCTGCAGTGGTATGAAAGTCGTAGTCCATTCGATAGGAAGAAGGTAGTTCATCGCGCTCTGTTTCCAATTAATAAATTGCCACCTTCATCACGAAGTGACTTACCAAGTGCTGTCCCAATTTAATGAAAATACTTCCATTCTTTTCTAGTACTTTCAATGTTCTATTTGCACACCTTTTATGACAATCCTTCAATGCTCTAGTATTCTCCTCCTCGTCTTCAGTCTTGCCATTTTGGCTTAAGGTTACTCGATAACTAAGTGGCGATTAATCAGTCATTTGCCCTTGTTCTCGGCCTGAAGGGCAGGACACTCACTCATTAATGCAAACGGCCAGCGTGGTAATCACCCTCCCCGTCCTCTCGGCCGCCTCATACGCATGCTTCACATCATCACCAAACGCCAGCGCAGTTGCGCCAACACCCAGTGCACCTCCCGCTGCCACAACTAGCACCCTCCCGCTCCTTCTCGACCTCGCAGGCTCTCCGTATGCTCTGCCGGTACTACGTCCTGCATATCCTCTCAACTGGCTCCCAAGCTTGGCGCCCCTGGCCTGCAATAGGCACCGTTGGCACGTCCAGCTATTTGTCCTCCCCGCGCCCCTCGCAAAGGCCAACGCAGCCGTTGTGAAGTTAAACCCCTTCATACTTGCCTCGCGTGGCAAATAAACCCAGCTCCCGGGGCAAAGAACTATATTATGGAACCATCATCTAATTGTCGTGCGTCGAAATCGACATTCGAAGAGGCGGTCGGGAAACTGTTGAAAAATTCGAGGAAATTTACGGAAGGCAACACATCCTAGATCGAAAGACATCATCGGTTCATCAATCCCTGTCGGCCGCCTCATCCACCATCCCATAACCTTGCTGAAGCTGCTTCTGCACAGCTCCAACCTCCAAATTCCAATATCTTTTAAAGGTACTCCGAATTGACCTTGCGCCTCGTCTTCTGAAGATGTGATCTACCGCCAAAATGCCACCAAAATCCAACTTCAACGCGAAAGTATTACCCCCTCTTTCTGAGTCTCTACTCCTCAATTCCAAAATCAAAAACTAACAGGAAAAGAAACTCACCGCCCCCCTCGCCGCCTTCACAATGGCTGGCATCCTCTTTGTTTACGCTCGAACAAGCATCCAAGCGGCGAAGAAAAATGCGCAAAAACATCGGGAGGCAGATGGAGGCCAGATTAGCTGGCGGAATGAGAGTTTGAGACAACATGGCGTGTTAGAGAGGGAGGAGGTGGGATTAGTTGAGACACTGAGGGAAACAGGGAAAAGTAGGAAGAAAGGAGTAGACATTAAATCAATGAATGCTCCGGTTGGAGAGACGGGGGAGGAAAGGAAGGTTAGGGAGAGATCAAATGTGGGGAAATGAGGCGGGTATACAAAACGTTGGTATTGAGACGGACGGGTGTAATAGATACTTAGTTCTGCTCAGTAAATACGTCCATCATGTAGTATGTTTTAGGCATTTAAAAGCTACTTCGATTTCTGTACAATATTGAGCATCAAAAATAGAGCCGCGAGGGGTCTCTCCCATCATTTCTATAACTACACATCCTGAAATAGGTGACCAGGTATCATCCACTATTCGTGTCCAGTTTAATATGTTCCCCAAACAAGAGAGACTGACACCCAGGGTATTCCACTTGACCCACTTCTACCTCCGCGGTAAAAAAAAGTTAACGCCTGCAAGCAAAGACTCGAAATTCCAGGAATGCAGAAGCTGCAATGTGCCGTGCCACTTTTCCCTATCCCAAAGACATCGGCAGCCCAAGGTGAGATCTATACATGTTTCGTCTCCGACACTCCGAGCTTAATATCCCTGTTTTTAAAACTCTCCTCCCAGCTTTCGAATTCCATCTTCTTTTGACTTATGGAGATGCTTCATTACAAACTCGTATGTGAGCATCGTCGTCGTTGCTGCCGGCACGGCACGCATCATGTTCGTACCCATGCCAGCATAAAATGCTCTCCATCCCTCTTCTCTTAGAATTATCTTGAAAGTCTTAACAATTCCCTTATATCGAGGTATTGCGGCTTTGGCTTTTTCAATTATCGTTGACGGGCTTCCGTCCCCTTCCAGGCCCCCTCTAAAAGCTGCATATTCGGAAGACGTAGCAGGCATAGACCTTTGTTGAGTTTGTAGCCTGGTTCTGATCACTTCATGCGGGTAGGTCGCTGAGCTGGCCATTATCTTGCTCAGCACACTTGCCGAGAGGCAGCCCATCCAGTATGAATAATCATTGCCTTCGACATGTTGACCCATCCCTTGTCCAGTGAATTTGGTTTTGAGGTACTCATATGCCGGAAATTGGACTGCAACATGAGTCAAGCCAAGCAATGCCGGAGTGAGTCCAGAATAAAAAGAAAGTATTCCTTCATTTCTGTACATCTTCTTCGCCGCATCAAGGGTGGATTGGTAGTGCCAGGGAGGTCGTGCCTCAATGGAAGTTGACTTCCTGCTCACTTGAGACATCAAACGTGTCTTAATAACCCATATTGGGTTCGTGACCATGGTCGATGACGCTCCTGCAATAATGGATGACCAAAAATTAACCAGAAACACATTTTCGTTTCCGTTTGCTATTTGAAGTCAGCGGCGAGTTACATATTTCACAAGTCTCAGGATGATCATACCATAGTGCTCTGAGATATACTCCTTAGATCTCCCATAAACTGTAAACCACACCGCCCAGGTAGGCAAGTACCCTAATATTATCGGTCCCAAGCCTCTGTATAGTCCTCTAATCCCTTCCTCCCGCCAGATCACTCGGCCCGTCCCGAGTAATCCTCGATATACAGCATGTGAAGTTGCTCCTGATGCCTGTGCTCGAAATCCTCCTTGTGCCTGTAGTTTCGTCTTGATCACATCTAACGGGCATGTGACAATTCCCGAGGTAAAGCCTCCGGCAGCTCCTGCTATAGCTCTAAAACTGTCATCCGATCTATTCATAGCCCATCTCTCTAAAGGCGTAATGGGCGTGTTCTCTCTGCTGAAGTCTGACATGACCTTTGCAAATTGTTGAGGGGTTGAGGCCTGCGAAGAAAACTCTTGAGGTCCCGGGGATGAAGGTGTGCTGCGTTCATGCGACATTGTAAAGTATTCTAGCGCGAATAAGGGCTTGGCTCTTTCGCGCAGAGCCAAACCAAGGCCGCCTGCCTGGAGTCGCTCTGCGAAGATGGTAAATGAAGCAAGCTCTCTCAATTCTCGCCGTTTTGTTTCCAATCCCGTGTCCCGGTGTGCGGGGAATTCTCCCACGCAGCACACCTAGTGACACACCTAACGGTTGTCACAGGCCATTGACCTCGACCAGAGCTCACAATATGTTTGATGAAGGGAAGAGAGTGGGCGGTTGTTGAGCAGGTGAATTTGTGACTCGAGAGAATTTGATAGAGTGGGTAACCGGACCGGAGCTCGGTGTCGTCAGTTTATCAATCCGCAAGCTTGTGTCGCTTGTGACCGATCTGCCACCCGCTAGGACGAAGAAGAACAAGTAACTGAGTGACCGCAAGAATGGGGCACTACACGGAGCACAAAAGCTATCGGGGTTGCTGGCGGCTTTCGGGTTCGGGGGGTCAGTGTCGGTCTCGTGAGGGACGAGGTAGTGCGTAGGATAGAAGGAGGAATCGGGTGGGAATTGGAACCGCAAGACCAAAGCCCTGGAAAAGGAAACCTGAATGAATGATGTTTGAGTGGGGGGGCAGCTCGTTGATTGGCTGATGCTGGCTGGTATCGCCCAGATCCCCCATCATGCCTGCCTCTTACGTTCTGTCTAGCCCAGGCGAGTGCCGAAGTATAACCTGCACGTGATGTAGGGAACAAAGTAGAATGGGGCTGGTGCAGCTGGTGCAGCAGATATCCTGCTTAGGTAAGCGATCAAAATCGGAAGTGCAAGCGGTGCAGAACAACGACGAAGTTTGATGCTGAGAGACTCAAAGAGCTTCATTCGGACCTGACCCGCACGACAACACCATGTCTCAACCATCCTTTGTGAACTTCATTGTCAAGCGGCCATGGCTCAGGAAAATGATGATGCCAATGGCCAATTGGTACGCCGATGCCGCGGGCTACAGGAAGCTCGGCTTGAAGTATGCACCCACACCCCCCCAGATCTGCTTGACCGACGAGAACGGCAGCAATTGATTGTTGCACGATGGAAAAAGGTCAAGAAGAACCATTGCTGATTGTATTGTCACTGTAGGGCCGATGATCTGATCCCCGAAGAGTCCGAAGCCGTCCTCCTAGCACTCAAGCGTCTCCCAGAAAAGGAGTCATACGACCGTGTATTCCGCCTGCGTCGGGCATTCCAGGTACGAACAGCAAATCCAAATGGAAATGGAAGGGCGAATGGCTAATGGCTAATATTCATTAGTGCTCGCTTTCACACCAGCTTCTCCCCAAGAGCCAGCAGACAAAACCGGAAGAGGTAAAAATTTACTGCAATGTTTTTCTGAGAGTACTGCTTCTAACTCTTTCGTGTCTAGGACGTTGCATATCTATCGCCCATCATCAGAGAAATCGAGGCAGAGATGAAGGAACGCGCAGACCTGGAGTCGTTGGCTGTCAAGAAATAAGCATGGGGATAGAAAAGAGGACTTGTATATTGACCTGTGGATGAGCTTAGACGGATGGGAGATGCGGACGGGGTCTGTACTGTATTACGTTGATCACTCAATCCTAGAATTTTCACACACAAGCCTTTCACATTACAGATCCTCGTGAAGTACCAGGGTGTAGAGAATATCTCTCACCTAAGTAATCACAATTGCTGAGGTCACAACTAAGCATGATTATTACACAGGTGTATGATCTATGAGTAGGTTATTCGGCTCAACAACACTATATACAGGAAATGGATACCATTATTCGGGAAGGAGACAGACCGCGTGTCGCTATGGACCCTGAGGACAATGTCAAAAGGAATTTACATATTGCTGCTCCTTTCAATGTTGTCCAAGTGCCATATCGACTGAGACCATATGGTTTATATTAGCTTCCCAACCGTATCCACGCAAACCTTTGTCTTATGCCACTGGCATCACGGCCGTCATCGGAACCCCCAATCATCTTCAACAAAACAACAAAAATCACTCTATTACAGTTGTAGCCGCCGCTGGCAAGCATGCACCATTTACCCCAGTCTTAGGCATTACCAAAGACACGATGATGTATCGAAAACCTGATCAAACTCCTTCCTGACAAACATAAAATAAATAAAACAAAGCATAATTGGCATTCCCAGAGATGAAATTCGGAACAAGGAATCGAGTCAAAAAGGAATGTCGTTTCTTTTCTTTCATCGATATTGCTTCCCAAGTTCCAGAAAGGGGCTTTCTCTCTCACTGAACTCCGTATATGCGTGAAAAATGGTCGAGGGAATCTGATCTCTGCCTTGCGTACAACAAATTGGCATCCTCATTAAGCGTTGCCCGGCTTTTCATCTGTATCTATGTGCCATACGACGTAGTTTGGTAATCCAATTACTTCGTATCCTGCTCGCTTTGCCATTTTGGCAAACCCCTCTGTTTCGGCTTGATTTTCGAATGCATAGCAGGGAAAGTTAATTCCTAGCCGAGTCAGCAATTTATTCCTCGAGTGTCACAAAGTCTTTCAAATACCTGATCTGTGAACATCGGCCTTTACAACAATATTCACTCCTCCAATGCCATCCAGGTTGACTTCTTCGTCCTTGTTCTCGCGCCAATCCCCCATTTTCGCCATGTACGTACGACCAGTAACGAATTCCTTATAGCCTAGAATAACTGTCAGAACCAGCACACTCTTTTATGCAGGTAGATATTCACCCTCGACAATGATTGTATCTTTAGGAAGCGTGGAAGCCAACTTAAGTGCCTTATCCGATTCGATCCATGAATTGTAGTCAACTGTATTAGATCAGCATCTGGCGTAAAAAACTTTGTCGTCGCAAGACTCACATCTTCCTTCTATATCTTTTCCATCCTTATAACGGTGGAACCACACATCTACTCAAGTCAGTTCTAATGCTTGTCAATCGGAGCGTGTAGCGTACTTGGAACTATGATGTCCCTGTCATGAGCAACGAAGTCCTCTAGAATCTTCTTTGGGCTGTCAACAATATCCACATCCCTCCAGTACACCCAAGAGTGTTCTGTTTTCAATGCCGAAGAGAGTAAATAATTCCGAGCTCTCGCCATATTCTTTCGTCTAGGAGCTTGTGCAGCGTAGCCGTGTCGTTCATCCACATCCTGACTAGTGATAACCCCGAAATCCTTTTCGACGATTAGAACACTATTGAAGGGCTCACTTAGCGTATCTGTTGATTTCTGTATTCGTGCAAGTTCTGCTGATAGAACCGCGAGAGTATCGTCGGTCGAGTCACCAACAAGAAATCCAAGATCTATAAGGTGGTGAGGGTATGTCAAATCGGAGAGCAAGTCAAAGTATTTGGGGAGATAAGGCGCAGCATCGCGTAGAGGTGTCAATATCAAGACCCTTTCTTCGTTTGTTACTGCCTTCGGGGTGGACTGTATGGGGTTGAGGTCGACCCGTTTAATCGTAGAAGAGTTTATCACCAGCGGCTCATGATGATTGAATATGACCGGTGTTTGTAAATGCGCGTTCCAATCTGCGGCCTCGTTCGGGGTCATTTTCATTGGTGGTTTTGAAGGGCCCCAACAGTAGAATCTACGGTGTCGTGTCAATTATCAGTAAACGTTTGAAATATAGCCGTTAAGCTCAGGTAGGAGGCTCTGTACCTCTGCATCTCTGATGCTGATGTGCTAACTCCTCTCCATAGTAATAAAATTACTCCTGCCAGTGCTACACATAAAAGAAATCGCGTCCGCGTTAAAAAGACCCATATCGCTCTTGTTGGTGGTAGTTGTGCCTTCGCTGACTTCCACGTAATGCCGCCTTTAGGGAGAAGCATGGCGACGAAGCCCCCGTGGCGTCAGCACCACCAGCAGAAGGGATGCTATCAATTCGTCCTGTAGAGTACGATGCGCGGCAGCGTTGCGTCGTCCAAGAGGATGGGCGAGTTCGATCGCAAGCTTTGGCAGCTAGATTGAGGTGATTGAAGAGGTTGAGATGGCGCAGGGAGGTTCGTACTTTACGGTCCTACTTTGGGCGAAGCCAAGCCCAGAAATATTTAGCGAGCCTGCAAATACATGTGCAGAGACGTCTGTTCTCACGACGTGTATTTGCTTGCAACTTCAAATTAAAATTTAATTTGGTATATTTTATAATTGGGATTTCTGGGGATCTTAAAAATTAGGAGAGTTGTTCAATAAGTCTTCATTTTGTTTCTACGTTTCCAGGAAATTTTTTTAATGAGCTGTAGCGCCCAAATAAACCTTGAAAAAAAAGGAGGTCTTGCACGTGACTTTGATTTCCAACCCCTTCACAGCTCTGTGAAGCTTGAAACAGGCAACCTAATGCTGTAAGATTAGGAGCAGAACTTTCAAGTGAAGAAGCTCAATAAAATCTATTTTTTTCATTTGCCATTAGAAAGCTCTGATAATCGACTTGAAGGTCTCCAACCGCTGCAACTTCCGACCTTGAAGTTTAGGCTGCAGCGTGCCTATGCCATTATTAAGACCGAATACCACAACCCTTCGAACCTTTTTGACAACTCCAACGAGAGCATTCGAGATGTCTTCAAGAAGATCGGCACGTCTTAGCGCAGCTTCTTCAATTTCTAAGGAGGACCCGAGTTTGACAAAAGAGGTGACTCCTACCAAAACGGCCAATATTAGTCGAAAGCGAAAGACTGCCCCTAAGGATCCGCAGGAGACTCTCCCCAAGGGCAATGATGCCGAGCCATCCACGCCAAAGAGGAAACGGGTTTCAAAAGCTGCGCCGTATGGTGACGATGCTCAGGGCAAGATCCTTCCCCTTAACCGACTGGCAGTTCCCAATGGTACAAATGCGGCATTGGTAACGCCCGAGACTCACCGCTTGGTTGCCAGCAAGGCCGTGGATGAAGTTTCCCCGTCCAAAAAGGGGAACATCAAAACCACGGCCAATATCCTAGATGAAGCAATAGCACATCTCATCAAGGTCGAGCCAAAGCTTAAACCAGTCATTGAGAAACATCCATGCCATATATTCTCACCTGACGGATTATCGGAGAAGATTGATCCATTTGTGAGTTTGGTAAGCAGTATTATATCTCAACAGGTAAGTTATATCTCCAGCTTAAATCGCGAAGAGGTCTAGCTAACCGATCTTAGGTCTCAGGAGCAGCCGCAAAGAGCATCCAAGCCAAATTTGTAGCTCTTTTCAATACAGACAAACCAGATGCGGCTGATCATGTTTTCCCTACCCCATCCCAAGTATGCTCCACCACAATCGAGGCCCTCCGACCCGCTGGCCTCTCCCAGCGTAAGGCAGAATACGTCCACGGCCTAGCAGAGAAATTCCACTCCGGCGAGATCACCACTTCAATGCTCCTCAACGGCACCTATGAAGAAGTTTTTGAAGAGCTAATCAAAGTCAGAGGATTGGGCAAGTGGAGTGTGGAGATGTTTGCTTGCTTTGCACTAAAGAGGATGGATGTTTTTTCGACAGGTGATCTAGGTGTCCAGAGAGGTATGGCGGCCCTCATGGGAAAGGATGTGGGGAAAATGAAGGGGAAAGGTGGGGGAAAGTGGAAGTATATGAGTGAGAAAGATATGGAGGAGATTTCGGATAAGTTTAGGCCATACAGGTATGTTCTCTCTGGCTTGGATTCAAGAAGATGCTGACTTCTTCCGCCAGGAGCGTCTTCATGTACTACACGTGGCGTGTCGAGGATGTGGATGTCAGCACATTGGAGGGCTGGAGTTGATTGTAGCATCTGACGAGTGTACTTTACCTTCCAACCGCACCTGTTTTGTACAAAATGACATGGGATGAGTTCGAAGAGAGACCCCAAAAGGGGAGTCCATGTAGAAAGTTCTTATAATCTATTTCATAGCTCCAATTTTCGGTTTGTCATTTAATCGTGCAAAACACCCGTCATCAGTGATATTGACATTATATTCTTCACTCTTACCTATCAGGACGACACGGAAATTTCCCATCCTGCTAAATTTTAAGGATAATCCAATCAATATCCACGATAGAATATATCACTGGTTCTCAAAACCTACTGCATGTAGCCCACAGCTTAAGAAAAACTCTCCGCTGAACCGTTCTCGTCAACAGATTTCTCTTTGAAGTCGTCTTTTACAGCCCACCATTCTGTCAGCGCAATTTGCTTCCGCGGCCCGCTGTCACCGCGTAGTCGTAAGCTACAGGAAATGAAGGAAGTTTTCAAATAGACGGGTCCTTCCGCCCAAGAGCGACGCCACCCAGGTTAGACCCTGAAGGCGGTCCGGTAACAGTAAATAGATATCTGAAATTCATTATCCAGACAGTTATCGTGTCTCAACATCCGCGCGTGGATTTCGACGTCATTTCAGGTGGCTAATATGAATTCCTATCGAATTTTGAAATTTCAGGAAGCTTTCTTCCTTTCCTCCCCGCTTTCCATGAGGATATAATGATATAGTAAACTGCAAAGAAAGATGACGTCGTTTGATATTTCGGGAGGAAGCACGAGACACAGACAAACGAAATGAAAACAAAGACAAACCAGCAGGCAAGGCAACCAATCATTCTAAGAAAAGTACGACCTTGGAAAATGGGGTACTTTAACATAAATTTAGGCGCTGGTATTATGAGCGTGGATGTGTGGATAAAATTTCCCAGAAGCCAGCCGACTGGTCGTTTAAAAATCTCCCACAAGACCTAGTTGATTCTTTATCCGCTTCTAAAATAAAACAAATAAATCCAAATCAGAAGAGATATTTTGAAGAAGTGCCAGACTGGGTGACAAGCTCGGGAAACCTTAAATACTGTGGTACAGGACAGTTCCACAACTCATTGGCTTTTTCTTGACAAGAAAAGCACAGCATCTGAGACACTTCATGTACTTCTCATCGCGATTCATTCATGGTTTCTATTTTATCTTCTTTCCTTCATTTAGTAGGCCGTGATAGCGTTGTGCTTCGGATTCTCAAAATAGCTCTAATTATTCTAAATTAATTACTACCTCAAGTTAATGGCAATCTTGTAAAAAGGATGGCATTTTGTGAAATGAAATAAGCGAGATACCCCTGATCTCGACTCCAGAAAACATACTTTAAGAAAGTATATAATCCGAGTCAAGAATTTGACAACTAGGAGAGTTTTCCAGGTCAGGGAAGTGTTCTAAATCTCTTCCGGCCAAGTTCTCTCTGTAGTTAGTCTCTGCTATAGTGACACGTGATCAGGTTTTGGATAATTTGAGGCTGGAGAAATCGCATGTGACACTATCATTGCGGCTAGACTTTTTTTGAAGATAACGATCGCTCGGGGTGCAAATGAGTGCGAGGCAATTGTGAAAGAAAAGAGCCAGCCATAAAATAGCAGCGTTCCTGATAGTTATAAAAAAGAATAAGACGGTGGGATAAGAAGGTAGCCCCCTACTTCGTAAATACCGAGATTTTGCATATATTATGTATGTACTGTATATTAAATTCACAAGTCACGGTTTTTCTCCAGGTTTGTGCATGAAGACAAAAGAGGTCCCTCCTGCCGTTGAGGCGTTTCTTTTTGAAACATTCCCAGGATTATTAACCTGGATGAGTGCGCCAACCCGCCAAGGTGGCAGGTTTTCCCAGCGCCACCAGCGCATCCCACGTTCGTCGGTCGAATGTGTCCTGTTGTGCTAGACAGTACAGTACTGTACGTACAGTAGAAAAGTACTGTGGCACACAACGAGTCGACCAATACTGTAAGCTGCATCCCAGTCGCTGACTGGCCAATTTCTAGCCGACAGGGACATTCCGATCCTGGATACGAACCCGCCAGTTGTCTGTAAAGGCCTACCGTAAAGTGTCAGCATAATAGGCCATTATTGTTAGGTCGTAGTCGGTAATCGGAGTTCCTGTCACGGTGCTACTACTTTACAAAGTAGGTCTGCTCCTCCGTCCTCTGCTAGTGGCGGGAGTCTACTTTCTTGTATGGCGGTTTCAAGTGTGATTGCAAGGAATTCGGGAGGCAGAAAAAATCCACGATAGCAAGCCACGGGCGGCCGTGGTGGAACTTCTCCGGAAGAAAGCAAAGTCATGAACATCCAGATGTTTCTTGGGCCAGAGAGTGGATTGGCATTCATTGAATGATTCATGAGATCCTGGAGGAAAAAGGGGGAGGAGGGGCAGCCACCCTGCAGCTCATACGTTGGCGTGCTTACTGTGCCTGTGCTGGAGGTCGAGTCTCGTCATGTAGGAAGCTTATTACTCCGTAATTCGTACAGTACAGTATGGTCCGAGTAGAGAATTGTTCTGTTTCTTCATAACTTCCTCGGCGCTTCACGGGCCATGAACAATTGCAAAATACCCCAGAGGGCAAGGATGGGCAAGGATGGGCAGTGGGCAATCTCTCCTGATAATAGCCATGTCGCCTCGCCGGCTGGTGATTGGAGTTCGACGCCAGCAAACGCCTCCAGAAGTCTTGTGGAGCGGACATATCCTGGCGAACAGACTGGGCGTGCTGGCGGCTGAACAGCACCGATTCGTAGCGAGCTCCAATAGCCTTCACAACGTGCGATTTAAACTTATTTTTTGCGCCCGCATCTTGTTTGAGGTCAGGACTTGGGAAGTCGTCAAAAGGAGGAGGCGGACGGTGGAACCGTCTGCTGACCTTGGCTCCCAGGCAGGAACCGAGGTGCGTCTGAAAAATGTATGTATTGTATAGTACGGTAATGTCTGATGGTGGATATCAATTATAACAGTAACAGGAAGGAGGTAGTAGAGAGTCCAGAGCATGGTAGTCCTGACTTTATTTGTACTACGCAGAAAACGGTATAATAATTGTCCTGCCTAGGCAGTCTTGTACGGTAGGAGGGGAGTTCTGTACTGATAAGTATTATGCATTAGATGTGCAAGCATTTAATATCCTCTCAGCTCGAAAGTGATAAAATCGAGGGTAAATGTGGAGGTGAGGGTACCGAATGCATGCGCTGAAGTGGAACTGGCCTGATGGATCTTCGATAAGATGAAGTAAGATTAGAATATTGCAGAGCAACAGAGAGAGAGAAAGATAACTCTCCTTACCATATGGTACTGTCCTGTACAAGCTGCTGGCATAGCATTCATGACTCCAGCATCATCAATACCATTATCGCCGTTGATATTAGTGCTCCTGGAAAGAACATCGGACACTGCCACTAGTTGAGTAGTTGTTTTGCCCCTGCGTCGGGTGGTTGCACTGAGATAGGACGTCAGCCCAAAACGACCAAGCGCAAACGATCGCCCAGAGTCAACTGCTCACTACTACGCACTGGTCACTCGTCGCTACTGCCCAGTCGGCTCCACTGGTGACCTGCCCCATTCCATTTTCATCCCATCTCATCCAGGCCCATATCCACCTCGCCAGCGACCTCCAACCTCCATCCTCCTCTCTCCTCCAACCTCGCTCTCCCATCCTCTATAACTTCCATTATTCCGCAGGTACTCCTCCCCCTGCTTCTTCCTCCCGCCAAACCTCTCCGACTGCGTGTGTGTTTTCATTGACCTGTTCCCCAAAGTCCAATTCGATTTGCATCTTCGGCCGCTTTTATTTCCTTGCCGCATCACCTCTCGAGCTCCCGGCCCGGACCTGTACCAACTGACAGGATCTTTTCCACCCATCCCGATTAAGAATATACTTATTCCCTTTTCTTTATAATTGAGCACAGTCGACGGCTTAATTGTCCCACTCGACTTGCTTGTATCAACACTTTCTTCCATGTTCTGCCGACTATAATCCTAATTCCAAAAGCCTTTCCAGAGTCTGGTACTCGCCTCAGTGTCTTATTCCGCCTCAACGTCCTTGAATGCCAGGTCATCCAAATCGGCTAGAGTCATACCACCCCTCTTGCTGAGCATCCCGAATATATCAAGCGTGCAGATTTCAAATCCAACTTGAAGTTGACTTCTCTGGGAATGAGAGCAAGTAGAGTGTCGATATAAACCATTTGGGAGACTCTTGAGCTCTCCTACCATCTCCCCTCAATTTGCACATTTGGAAATCGTACTAGAAAGCTTCCACTTGATTCGGTTGGATCAAAAAAAACGGTTTCGACCTTGTGGGCGTGTGACGTTGTCTTTCTCGAGTTGCACCATATCTTGTGAAATATACTCTTGCACCATGCAAATCTTATCTGCTCTTGGGGCAGCTCTTGTTTTAGCATCTTGTGCAGAAGCTTTCTTTCCATGGTACCCAACATATCGATGTGTGGACGACAAGGAGTGTATAAGCCCGCCACCTTCAAAACGGTCGGAAGATTTAGAAGGACGTGATGGGTTATCGTTAAAGCTCGTGCAGAGACTTCCCAATGTTAGTTGTTTAAGTAAATTTTCGTTGGATTTTGCTAATCCGTCTCTACCAGGATGATTTACCTCGTGAGGTTCAAGTGGAAAAGTTGATGCAAAGACTATCCAAAAAGTACCAACGTGGAACTCGAGTCCACGCAAATGCTGTAGAGCGAGATGACAAGCTGGCTAAGAGAACAAACACATATAGTGTGATGACTGCCGCTACACCAACTCCGTCGAATAGTGCCCCGATCGATCAAGACGGCACGGACTACTCATATTTTGCTCAAGTTTTGCTTGGCTCAAATAATACCCCCATATATATGCTCTTAGATACAGGTGCAGGCACAAGTTGGGTCATGGGACCGTCATGCACATCTCCAGCTTGTACGACTCACAACTCGTTTGGACCTGACGATTCTACCACATTTAAGGCATCGACCGCAACTTTCAGTGTTGCGTATGGGTCCGGAGCGGTGAGTGGAACTTTGGCTACGGATTCCCTGTCCATCGCGGGGATGAAATTCAATTTTACTTTTGGCATTGCCAATGTAACTAGCTCAGACTTCCAGCATTTTCCTATTGACGGCATCCTCGGACTTTCGTATCAAGAGTCAGAAACCCCGAACTTTTTAGACACTTTGGTTGCTTCCAAGGCATTAAAGTCGAACATATTTGGAATGAGTCTCAATCGAGCTTCCGATGGTCCAAATACTGGAGAGATCAACTTCGGAGCTCCAGATTCGTCCAAATATACCGGAAATCTTGATTTTTACCCAGTTCAAACAAACCCAGATAGTGACTGGGCTATTGCACTCGGCGGTGTCGGAGTCGGTACTACCTCATCAGGAATTACGAATGAGTTGGCATATATTGATACCGGAACCTCGTTCATATTCTGCCCTCCAGCAGATGCAGCAACACTTCATGCTCTTATCCCTGGAGCAAAGTCCAGTGATGGTATCACATATACGGTTCCCTGTACTACGACTGCAAGTATCACATTTACATTCGGATCAGATACTTATTCTGTACCATCGAAAGACTGGGTTGGAGGGTCAGCAAATGGGGTCTGCACAAGCAATATCTACGGCCATGCTGTGGTATCTGGAAACTGGCTATTAGGAGACACCTTTCTGAAAAATGTCTATAGTGTGTTCGATGTTGACCAGAAACGCATTGGTTAGTAGAAGCTTCTCTAACATCAACCAGAAAAAAAACTAACCGAAATGTAGGGTTTGCCGCAGCTAAAGCAGTGACCCTCACACCTTCGTCGGTTGCACTAGCCAGTGGAACAAGTTCTCTCCCAGGTATGTTAGAAGTTCCTAGACTTTTTGTTCTGAAATTAGAAATATTTTTTCAAATACTCCTATCGCGACGTGACGTAATCTGACTGGATTATAGCTGGCTCTACTGCTCCATCTTCACCATTATCGCCAGGGGCTGTTCCTGCTTCGACTTTTACGGGAGCTCCAAACGGCGCTACGACCCCAGAACCAGGCCTAAGTGGCCATCAAACAGGCGCAACTGCGGCGGCAGAGGCATCCTCAACATCGGCAGCCGCCACTCCTACGAAAAACTCAGGTGCTATTCCTTACGACATAAATCTTCTCGCAGTGGCCGTTCCGGCCATGATCTTTGCCATGACTTGATACTGTCTAGAGAGCTCAAATCTTTCCGGATATATAATGTTACAGCTGCAGCTCACGATCCTTTCTTCCTTTTACGATACCCGCTTGGGCACATATTGCCTGAGCTTGTCTATGTTGAACATACCGTCACGGAGTTCTATTACGCTCCTTATTTGTAATTATAGCGATGCATTGCTTGCGGATTTTTACCTGCATGGACGAATCATATGGAGGCATCTATTTTCATCTGAACCTGAACTTCCAGGGCACAAAAGCAAGACGCGAAAGCGTAACATGTATATTCTAGAGGTCAGGTACAACATAATTGACCATAACTCCCTTGGGGATATTCTTTCATATTTGTGGACTTTTTGAACAATCGTAAGAATTAATAGTCTGCATCCAATGTGGAATGGTATGGAAGATACACCGGTTACCAGTTAGACATTGACATTGGAAAATAGTTTATGCCTCAATTGCTACTGCTACGGAGTAAAGATTCGCCAATAGTCCATTTCCGTGTCCTTTAAAATATATTAAAAGTCCCATACCCTCACTTTATTAATTCCCAATTGACAAGCCAATCTGGATGGCGTTTTACAAGGCTAAGCGAGCAAGGGTCAAGCATACGTATTCCGAAGACCCTTGAGCCTCACAAGCTCTTGTACTTACTCGTTAGATCTCACACCACATTACAATGCTTCCACGATAGCACAATGGCTAAGGCCAAAACAACCAGCATCCGCAAGGATGATGAGACTTCAGCCGCCTCCGCAAACGAGGAGGACCGCGGTCTTCTCTCAGGGAATTCCTCAGATGATGAGGAAGACCTGGTCGTCCACCCCGGCCGCAGCTCTCCTCCCGAAGAGCCTCGAACTCCACGAACACCCAACCGCGTGAGATTCGATCTCCCTCCAGAGCTAGATACCGAACCAGACACCCGCGGGGCGCCGCCTCCATACGTCGACTCTCCTAACTCACCGCGCAGACCTCAGGTCTTCGTTCCCCTCCTCACAGATATCGAAGCTCCGTCAGTAACTCTCGCCGCCAGTCCCTGGGGCGATGACGATGTGCACGAATGGGCGGAGCGAGAACGATCACGGCCCAAATCAGGCCTCCGCTCGGCGTTCATGAACATGGCAAACTCGATTATCGGGGCGGGGATTATTGGTCAACCGTATGCATTCCGTCAGGCCGGCCTCTTGACGGGAATCATACTGTTGCTGGTCCTTACCGTGACGGTGGATTGGACCATTCGACTTATAGTGATAAATAGCAAATTGAGCGGGAGCAATAGCTTCCAGGGGACCGTGGAGCATTGTTTTGGAAAATCAGGGCTGATTGCCATATCTATTGCACAATGGGCCTTTGCGTTTGGGGGCATGGTAGCATTTGGGATTATTGTCGGAGACTCTATTCCACATGTTCTCTTGGCCGTGTGGCCTGGACTGGCAGATATACCGGTATTGGGTCTCTTAACCAATAGAAGGGCAGTTATTGTGATTTTTACTCTGGGAATTAGTTATCCATTAAGTTTATATAGAGACATTGCTAAGGTGAGAAGTCATACTCAGATTTGGGGAACTTAACTAATTCGGACAGCTCGCAAAAGCAAGCACGTTGGCTTTGATCAGCATGATAATTATTTTATTAACCGTCATAATCCAGGGCATCTTAACCCCACGAGAGTCAAGAGATAGTTTTAGCACTCCTCTACTAACTATCAATGGCGGAGTATTTCAAGCCATTGGCGTTATATCATTCGGTAAGTAGCTCTTCTTCGCCTATAGAATTTCAAGACTGACAGAAGAAGCATTTGTCTGCCACCACAACTCCCTCCTTATCTACGGCTCTCTCAAAACTCCCACCATTGACCGTTTCGCCCGCGTAACCCACTATAGCACGGGCATCTCCATGGTTGCCTGCCTCCTCATGGCCCTCGCCGGCTTCCTAACCTTCGGTTCTCTCACCCAAGGCAATGTTCTCAACAACTTCCCTGTAGACAACACAATGGTTAACGTCGCACGCCTCTGTTTTGGCCTCAACATGCTGACCACCCTCCCTCTTGAAGCCTTCGTCTGCCGCGAAGTCATGCTCAACTACTGGTTCCCAGGCGAACCATTTAACATGAATCTTCACCTCATCCTCTCCACCTCTCTCGTTGTCAGCGCTATGACACTTAGTCTGATTACCTGCGATCTGGGTGCAGTATTTGAGCTGATTGGCGCCACAAGCGCATGTGCACTGGCATATATTTTACCGCCGGCATGCTACCTGAAACTCAGCACGCGGAGCTGGAAGACGATTCCGGCGGTTGCGTGTACGGTGTTTGGGTTTGTGGTTATGGGAATCAGCCTGTTCCAGGCAGTTGCCAAAATTATTAGGAATGAAGGCGGTGCGGCGCAGTGCCAGTAGCATGCATCAAAAATAAAAAGAGGGATATATGCTAGATGCGTCGTATATTATAGAGTGTACAAAATAGGATATGATACGAATTTTACGCCAGCGTCTTCCCTCATTTCGTGAGCAGCTCTCCCATTATTTACATTCCCTAGCGGGATTTTATCGCTTCCCTTCTATCGGAAGTCGGTGCTACATAAAGCTCGAAAAACCATCTTGCATTGTTTATTTCGTATACAATTTGCACTGGGTTCTTGTCTTACTCGAAGATCTAGACCGAAGTTGATTAGCAAATACAATACCAACATAAATCATAGGTGCGAAAAAAATATGAGGCAGTCATGACACTTGTTGGCTAACAAAGAACTCATTACGGAAATGGAGTTGGAATTGCCTTTCGTGGAATGTGGAAGTATTCGCTTTGTCAGCGCCCATTTCTGGATTCATTATTCGTCAAAACAAAAAAATGTGACAATACCGAGGACGAACTTCTAGTTATTCAAATGAGGATATGATGGATATGATGATATATCTCAACATAGCACAACTCAATGTTCAAAGCCACTCAATGACTCCTCATGCAAATCACTCAGGAGAACATCTCGCTTATCCCCTCCGCCCCCCTTTAAGCGGTGATGCCGGTGAGCTCATCTGCCAAAGCCCTGACGGTCGGTACGAGGTCCGGCGAGCACTCATGATCTCCTTCCCGGGTGAAGCAATCGTGAATGTCTGCAACCGTGAGATGACCTTTAACGTGATGAATACAACCGAGTCGAGTTCCCAATTCATCTACGGCTGCGGCCCGGGCTACGTCGAGTACTTGTACCGCCATTTCCCGCGCGGTCTCGAGACCGGCGAGGCCTGCACAACACCTAGCTTCTCTCTGCAGAATTGCTACAGGATCATACATACCAATGGGCCCAATTGGAACTATCACACGAGGGATAATACAGCCTTTCTGCTGCAGCAACTGACCGACTGTTATCGCAGGTGCCTGGAAGAGGCCTTTAGGGAGGAATGTCGAAGCATTGCATTCCCATCCATTGGGACTGGCTATCTTCTTGGCTGGCCCCGGGTGACGGCGGTGCTGATCGGAGTGAGGACGGTGAAGGCGTGGTTTCGTCATGCGATCTTCGGAGGGGCCAGGAGAGCGGTCATTCAGAAGGTGACGTTCCTGGTGGACCCGGTGGGGTTGAGGGGTAACCTGGCGGATATTTGGTGCTTCGCCTTTAAGTTAGTTTTTTCAGATGGAAGCCTTGTGGAGATATAGGAATAGCTGACATTTCTAAGTGAAGAATTCCCTCCTCGGCGAATCGAATCCCTAACTCCAGAACCACTGGACAAGATAGGTAATTCTCTGGCCCAGAAAGTTGCGATGGACTCAATAGATGAAACATCACAGGAGCAGAATGAGCTGAGCCAGGTAGCTCAAATTACCATTGAGATGAAAACCGAAAAAGAGTCGGAATCAAAGCCACGAAGCAATAGGATTGGTAAACGGGAATTGAAAAGTTTAAGGGAAACCTGGAAAGGGACCGATCGTGCTTTGAGCAGAAGGATGCCTCGTGTTAGAAAGCCACCTTCAAGGTATGGTCAATGAAGGGGTAGGGAAATGAAATAGAAGCAAAATTGGAGTTTAGAGATCCTGCCTGTGAGTGAAGCAAGAAGGCAGCTGAACGTTTAATCAGATAACGAGATTCCTGTGCTAGTCATGCTTGAACTCAAAATTTTACCTACTTAAGAACTTCTCTCTCTCAGACATCCAATGCTTGTTAGCGGTCCCCAGTGGTTGGTGGAGGATCGATACTTCAGTCTATTTTCATTTTTGAACCCAATACATGTCACAAGTCATCTCTGAATCCTGGTAAAGTAAAACACCCATGCTTTAGCCGACTTGACCTCGTTCCTTCCCCCCAGAATTCGTTAAAGCCCTGATTTGAAAAAATGGAGGAAGCACTAGCTCCAGGCATGAACCTTTCTTTCCTCAACTGTTGAAAATTAATCAAAACTTATCATATACTAAACTTCGAAATGGGTCGACATCCACTGTTCCCGGCATTTGGAGTATTTGTGGTCTCTGGAGGCAAACAGCTTAAGGAAATTAATGACCCCGAAGCCAAAAGCATTGAGAAGACCACACTATTCACAAAGTACGTCGAAAGTGTCACGGATGCCACCTTTTCGATCATGTTCACGGTCAGAACATCGAGGCTCTCGGGAGATTTGAAAAGCCAGCAGGTGGGCTTCTTCGCCGAGATTGATGGGAAACAGATTTCCTATGCTGCGGTATGTGGCCCAAAAGGCTTCACGCAGAATGGAAACACTTGGATGTACAAAATGGATGGAGAATATTTTAATGCTGGAAAATCTTCTGTCCTCAAGACTTTCAAGTTTGCAAAGTTAGAGCCAGGTACGAAAGCTCTGCACCTCGCGGCCGTTGGCACTGAAAGTATTCACAGCATATCAAACGTCCTTTACCAATTTCGAAATAGATAAAAACACCATGTTTGGAATGGGAGATATTGTTGTTAGGGTGTTTCTTCTTACTTGCGGCGATACAGTTAAAACACCTCCTTTACAAGCACTTCAAAATTCATCGAAGGGGATGTCAAAGATCACCTCGAATCCAAATAGCGTTACGCATATGACTCAGTAAGGAACCTCGTTTCTTGGTGGCTTAAGAGAAAAGCAGCGTGATTTCTTTCACATATAAGACGGGACGGATTCCGAAAATCCCAAGTTTAATGTTACATGAGCTGACAAAGTACATACAGGTTGGGTAAGGGGGCGATAGTAGCTCAACCAAATATTAAACAATCCTATTTTAAAGACGACAAAGACACCCCGATTGTAGTGTTTCGATTTAAATATAGGCCAATAGGTACATGAGAAGGTATTTTAATGTCATCAACTACTAACGGCCAATACCAGAGGCACTACAGCAACTAAGCCATTCTAATCATCCAGCCGATTGTGTCACGCGAGGGCGTAAATCGGGTTTTAATGCTGAGATCAGAAATTTGGACACTTTGGCCGATTCAGCTCGAGAGATTGTAAGTTAGTTACAGGATATCACGATCGTTCCGTGTTGATATATCACCGAGACCAACTTTGACCAAATTTCTTTAGGCTTTTGGCTGACATTTTACAGCAAAGGATTTGGAACCCAGTAGACAATCCATATATTAGTTATTTCAAGGAGAACACTTTGCTTGCCGAAGACAAAGCGTCTACCCAAAAAGAGAATATTCTCGCAAAGCATGAGAATTATTCCTTGAAACATCAATTGGATGATGATGATGATGATGATGATGACAAAGTCGAGATAATTCTAGAACGGCCTGTGAAGAGACGCTTTACCTTGACAGAAATAACAGATCTTATTGATCTCACGAGCCCTGTTAAATGACAGGTCAACAAGATTAGAGATCAAAGACGGCACGAACGAGATTGGAAAAGCCATTGTTAGAAAATGAGTAAGGGTTTTTGCAGAAATGTTTGATTTGGCCATAAAACGTAAACAACTCAGGAAGGGTTCGTGGCTTGGAGCTTCTAAGATTTCAATAACTCGAGGCGAACCTGCAGAGTTGTTCAACTCATGTAAGAATGCAACCAATAGAATTATTTATGGATCAAGTTACAGCAACACTTTTGTTGCTACACTGAAGAGCCATGCTGCATCTTGCCACCCTCCAGCCTCGTCATCCCTAAGAGGGGGCATTACTTCGCCTGCTGGAGGATCCGCAGCCCCGTCAAAGTTCTGTCTAGAGGTGACTCTCGAAGATAATTCCGATTCTTCGCCCTTCTCATCAATTGTTTCTACCTCGGTATCCTCACCATCCTCCTCGACGGCAAACAGACTCCACCCTAACATTTTCTCGACCCAGCCTCCAAGACCCAGGCTGCTTGCTCTTGCCAGCTTTCTAACAGTAGCTTCATCTCTTTTTGCATCATCCGCATCCTCGTACCCTTCCTCTTCTACATCAACAAAATCCGGCTCCGTAATGAACTCCTCTTGTAAATAGTCGCTATGATCAAAATACCCTTCTCTATCTGCTGCCATTGGGGTGAACAATTGCCCTCTACTCCCTTTCCGACTGTCTCCTCTGCTTACACTTGAAAACCTACTTACCGGCCGACTGCCCGCAGTTGCAGGACCAAAACTTAGACTCCTCCTTGTTGTGACTGGAGAGAACTCATCATCCGCATCGAAGGCACCTGCAACACTCCCCCTTCTACTATTCCGCCTGCTAGTCTGTTCTCTTTCTCTTGCCAATTCCCGATCCAGTTCGTCGTCCTCATCATCTCTCTGCCCAGTCAAACTAGTCGAGCTCGCCCTAGAAACTAACCACGCTTGACCTTTGGATTCTCTGGTAGATGATGAAATGGCCGCACCAGCTCGCAAAAGCCAGTCGGAGTCATTCCTATCACTGGCAGAGATCGAGTCGACAGTCGATTCGTCTCTCGTGGAAAGCTTTCGTGACCTTGCGGTCCCGGGAGCTGCGGGAACGGACTGTCGTCGGTTTGCGAGCTGGGTGCCGGATATACTTTTTGGGAGGGAGAGACTTGTGGGCTTTCGAATGGAAATGCGGGAGGATGAGCGCGAGAGAATTGAGGGCGTGGTGGGAGCAGACCGGCCCTCAATGTATGATGGGGGGTGGAGGAATGAGTCTGGCAGGGCATCACCGTCAGAGAGGGGAAGCCGTGAAGTGAGCGGTGCAAGTGTGAGGTGATTGAGATTTGTATTCGAGCGACTCTGCCGCCGAGAGTAAGGGGAATACTGGTTGTATGCCACGTCCATAGCTGCAAACCGATAGTATAAAAATCTGTATGGGTCGTGAATGGTTTAAAGTCACGAAAGACGCAGTGCAGAGGGTCTAATAATCTGGGGTAGTGAGCCTAGCGAACCGGAGCTCGTCAAAAATTTGTCTTGTGAATTGTGCAGGGGTCGTCATAAAGAAATTCTGAAGGCTACAACCAAAAAAAATGATACTGCGGCCCTGACAAAGAAACCCGGATCGTGACGATGCGAAATCTTAGAAATGTGAGATATGATCAGTGGAAGCCTCCAGCCCAGTTCCAGGGAAGGCCCATAACCGCTTCTACCTGGGATCTCGCAAATGACTCGGTTTTGTGCACTTTTGGGCCAACCGAAGATAATCCTCTCATCGAGCTTGTGAGGGTCAAGACGAAGTCACATTCGCAGTACTTACCGCCCCAAACATATGCACAGCTTGTTTACTAATTCATAATACAGAGAGCACTCAATCATCACATGTTGGGAGGCACCATACCCGAATCCAGAACTCGCTTGTGACCAGGTTTTAAGCCTCCATTTTTTTGGGGATAGCTTGACGGCATGCCTTGTCCTTGCCGGCGGCGACATTGTCGTTGTCAGAGAAGAGCCATTACCGGGAGAAGATGGGATTGAGATTGTGGGATCAGTGGATGCTGGGATTACTGCCGCAAATTGGTCACCTGATGAGGAGCTCCTAGCTATTTCTACCAAGGCTGATACCGTTGTTTTCATGAGCCGAAGCTTCGAAGGAGTCACTGATGTGACTATGACTTCTGATGATCTCAAGGCTTCGAATCATGTGTCTGTTGGTTGGGGTAAGAAGGAGACGCAGTTTCAGGGGAAAGGAGCTAAAGCATTGAGAGATCCGACGATGCCTGAGAAAATCGATGATGGTACCCTCAGCCCGAATGATGATTCCAGAGTTAGTATCAGTTGGAGAGGTGACGGAGCTTATCTTGCTATCTCCACCATTGAAGAAGCTGCAAGACGAATAATCCGAGTTTACTCCAGAGAGGGAGTCCTCGACAGTGTCAGCGAACCTGTTGACGGTTTGGAGGGTGCTCTTAGTTGGAGGCCAGCAGGAAATCTTATTGCTGGGATTAAAAGACTGGAAGGTCAAGTCGATGTTGTGTTCTTCGAGCGAAATGGCTTAAGACATGGCCAATTTGGTCTCCGGCTTACCCCTGAGCAGTTACATATGCCTGGTGAACATATCTCTCTGTGCTGGAACTCAGATTCAACAGTTCTGGCTGTTGTATTAGCGAACTGTGTTCAGCTATGGACGATGGGAAATTATCATTGGTATCTCAAGCAGGAGATCAGATCAAAAGATTTACTATCAATATGCCCTGTTATATGGGACCCAGAAAAGTCACTAAGGCTCATTACTGCAGCATCAGGTACGAATATTTGTCCTCTTAGTATTATCCCAAGAGCTAACGATAAAATCAGACTCTATTTCTATCATTGAACATATTTTCAGTACAGCTCGTGCTTCAACGACGCCCCCCAATGACCAAGGAGTGGTTGCGGTAATAGATGGCCATTCTATAAAACTTACACCCTTAGGTGCAACTAATATTCCACCTCCAATGTCATTACATGATGTGGATATCCAGTCAAATGTTATTGACATTGCCTTCAATTCTAACGCTTCCTTGATTGCTGTCTTGCATCACCAAGGAGTGTCGATTTTCGAATGGGGAAGTATCGCAGCCGGTGCCCCAGCCCCAGTGTTGACAGGAAGAACGACATTTGAAAAGACTGAGGTATCTGAAGCAATCTATAAACAGATCTCTTTTGATGATATGGATGGAGTCCTTGTCTTGCAACGAGAGGAATCCGGTTCTATAATCAAACGTTATGGCTTCAATAACAATACTGGCAGGATGGAAGAGCTACCATCGAAAGCCAGCCCAAGTCCAACTATTTTGACTTTGTCAAGTTTTTATCAAGGTGCATCGACTCATCCTTTTGTCCAAGGAAAATCTGGAGATTTGCATAGCCTTGCGTTTAGCGAGCATTCTCTGTCACATTGCAACTTTCCCACCTACCTACCTTGGGTCGATATAGTACCCTATGATGATGAACACATTGCTTTTGGAATGTCAAATAATGGCCATCTATATGCAAACTCACGCCTTTTGGTTAAGAATTGCACCTCATTTCTTGTTACACCTGCCCATCTGATATTCACAACTACGACTCATCTATTAAAATTCGTCCACATCACAGATGTTAACGGTAATTCACCTTCTCCGTACAAGAGAATAAAAAATTCTAACTATAAACAGATCTCGAAGTACCAGCGGATGACCCAGAAATTGACGAACGATGTCGGGCGATCGAACGTGGGGCTCGTTTAGTCACTGCAATGCCAACTGCTCTCAGTCTCGTCCTCCAGATGCCTCGAGGTAATCTTGAGACGATATATCCTCGTGCAATGGTCCTATCTGGGATTCGAAACCTTATCGAAGAGAAGAATTATAAGAAAGCTTTCACTCATTGTAGAACTCAAAGAGTGGATATGAATATCTTATATGATCATGCACCACAGCAATTCCTGTCCAACGTCCCATTATTCATTGATCAGGTGAAACGAATCACTTATATTGATCTCTTCCTCTCATCACTTAGGTAAATATTCATAAGCACTGCTATGTTCAAAACTAATGGCCAACCAGAGAGGAAGACGTTACACAGACGATTTATAAAGAGACACGAGTAATAAAAGATCTCCAAAACGGCGTCCCTATTCCCAACGGAATGAATAGTATCGACTCGGCGGAGTTAAAGCTTGGAAAGTCTTCGAAGGTCAATCTAATCTGTGATGCCTTCCTTGAAGTCCTCAAGTTGAAGACTTCTACGAATCTTCAAAATATCATCACCGCAAATGTCTGCAAGTCACCTCCGGCACTAGACGATGGCTTATTAGTGGTGGCCCAACTCATGAAAGAAGACGCATCCATGGCCGACAAAGCTGTGGAGCATATATGTTTCCTTGCTGATGTTAATAAGCTATATGATAACTCTCTAGGCTTATATGACCTCGACCTTGCTCTTCTCGTTGCACAACAGTCGCAAAAAGACCCCCGAGAATACCTCCCCTTCATGCAAAATCTCCAACAAATGACCGAACTCAGGCGCCGCTTTGGTATCGACGATTACCTCGGCCGTCATACTAAAGCTCTGGCGCATCTCTATTCTCTAGACTCCTTCTCCGAGCTCCAAGCCTACACTCAGAAACACTCACTTTACCAATTCGCCCTGTCGCTCTATCGATATAATCCTACCCAACATGCCACAATAATGTCTCTCTACGCCCAGTACTTGGAATCAAAATCTTCCTTCAAAGAAGCAGGCCTAGCCTATCAATCTCTCCACAACTATATCAAAGCAACATCTTGCTATCTCTCTTCCGGTCCCGCTTCCTGGCGCGAGACACTCTTCTGTGCCCTCTCTCAGACTCCTCCGTTATCCGGGGCACCCCTCTCAGACCTTGCAACTTCGCTCTATGACGCGCTGATCGAAAGTAAAGACTTTTACTCTGCAGGTATCATCCAACTGGAGTACCTCTCCTCTATTCCCAACGCCTGCAAAGCATGGTGTAAAGGGCATTTATTTTCGGACGCCCTGCACCTCATCGCTCTCAAGAATCAGCCGCAGCTACTCGAAGAAGTCATTGACCAGGGTCTCGGTGAAGCATTCGCTTCCAGTACCGAGCTGCTCTCGGAATGCAAAGCCCAGATTCTCGCCCAGGTCCCGCGCATCCGGGAGCTCCGCGCTAAGGCCCTTTCCGACCCCCTAGCTTTCTACGAGGGCGAACGCGGAGGGGAGGGAGACTTGCCTGATGACGTGTCCGTGGCAGCTAGTTCAAGGATCAGTACGAGCAAGAGTTTGTTTACCAGGTATACCGGCAAGGGAAGCCAGGGGCAGAGTCTGGGGACGGCGGGAACGGGGGTGAGTAGGGCGACTAGCAAGAATCGGAGGAGAGAGGAGAGGAAGAGGGCTAGAGGGAAAAAGGGGAGTGTGTATGAAGAGGAGTACCTTGTTGCGAGCGTGACGAGATTGGTCGATAGAGTGGAGAGCGTAAGGTCGGAGGTGGGACGGTTGGTGGAGGCGTTGGTGAGAAGGGGAATGTGGGAACGTGCTAGGGCAATAGAGGCGAGCTTGGGGGAGGTTGTGGGAATGTGTTCTGCATGTGTTCCAGAGGTTTTTGGCACTATTGAATCACAAACACCGACGGAAAATGCAGCAGTCGGGGGGGAGAATGGCTATAGACCTGTGGGTGGAGATGCAGTATTGCAGGAGAGTATTGATGCTGCCGGGAGAAAGAAAGATCCTCCCCCAATTGCACGGTTTGAGAAACTGTCTTTGCTAGGGACGTAGCAGGTTTATATAGTTATATATTACAGATTTCATGCCGAGGAGAGATGTCTAATCTATCGGCTCTGATATGAAGAATTTTGCGACGCCAATGCCATGCCATACACCTGTTCACTCTTGTTTCTACATATCATACAACATGGATCATTCCGTCAATGCTTCCGGTGCAGCACCGACTTTCGACATTCCTGCTGCGTCTAGCGATAATTGACGCTTTCTCGCGATGACCTGGCCTATCTTCTCCAGCATGTCCGGTGTTAACTTGCCTTTTCCTTTGGCTTTCCGCAGCTTCCTTTCTCTGCGGTTGATTTCTTTCAATGGTGTTCGCATCTCATCTTGCAGGTTCTTTCTAGCTTCTTTCTCCCGATCCTCAGCCGTCTTTGCTTCGACATACTCGGGATCATGTCTCGTTCGGAATATAGAAAATTTATTCCTCAGCTCGTCGATTACGCTGCTTGGCATAGGAGGCCGTAACAATGTTGGCACAAAAGTTTTCGTCTCCACATCCAATCGTAGAGTATCGCTCGGAGTGTCTTTGTACTCCGTTGGATCGCGTTTAGGCCAGGGAATTTTAACGTTGAGTCCGGGAATGATGCGAGACCAGCGGGTGGCGCCACCATGGCGATCATGCCATATCTTGCTATTGACAACCTTTTTAACGATAACGTCTCTTGTGAAGCCTGTCTCGGGGTCGGTAAGAGGGAATACCAGGCGGACGGATTTGAGAGAGATGGGTTGCTCGACGGTACGGACGAGGCGCTTGTCTGGGTCTTCGATGTTTAACATCCACTTGGGGATTTCTATATCCACCTAGAAGAAGCTTAGTTAGTATTGAGGTATAATTGATATTGGATGGAGAAGAGGAGTCCTTACCAGATTCAGACCTTCAACCTTACATTGCGCGGATTTCTCGTCTACGGAAATGATCTTGCCAATCTTTCCCATATCTCTCCCGTCTAATAAGACCACTCTGTCACCCTTCACAATGTTCAAAAACTTTCCACCCCAAGGCTTCAAGGCTTCCTCGAGCTTCTCCGTGGGCAATGGACGGCCCTCTGTCCTCTGCGAGCTCACTGTTCCATATGTGTTCTTCATATCGCCTACATCCCTCCGCGGGGCCAAATCACCCAATTCCCAATCCTCCCTCCTCGCAATTCTCGCCAGCTTCAGATCCTTTGATACATCCCTCTGGCCCATAAAGAACTGCTCTCGATTGTTCTTTGCTCGAGCTCTACGCGTAACCTCCTTTCTTCGAGCAAGCCGGCGCGCGGCCTGCCTCTCCGCCATTGCGGTGCGCCGGATTACCTTCTGCATCTTGCAGAGGTTCGTGGGGGGGAATTGAGCGGAATGGAGATGGTGATGTCCTGACTTTCTACTTTTTTTTGGGATGCTTGACAATTAGTCTTGGCGCGCTAGTGGGCAGCTCATGACCTCACGTGACCATATTTTTTAAGGGGTAGCGAGTTGTGGGATGAGTGTGATTATATTCTTTACGGAGAATCATGTGGATGGAATAGAATCATGCTTGCTTCCATACTCTATTGTCCGCCACAATACGAATATTCCCGGAGGAGTCAATGTTACGTTCCGCCCAGAAGAAAGGCGAAAATACGGGTGACAAGGAAGGAGGTCTGTAATGGCACTAGCCCCTTTTTTTCTCCGTTGGGCAAGCTGCGCTGCATGTGAGACGAATAATGCACGGGCATCCGGAATGACATAAATTATTGTGAAAGTTTAAAAAGTCCTGAAAAAAGTCCTGGATGCCAGGAACAGCCGAACTAGCCTAGGCCTGCGCCTCACATGGCCAGCGTGGACTTATTAACTACTTTACTCGATCGATGAATAATTATTATTTGGGCGCCGCAAAAGAAAAAAGCCATTGGTCGTCTTGGCAAATATGCCCATCAACGTGGAGCCTGGAGTTGTCTTGGTTTATCCGTCCCATTCAGCTCCTTGAGTGGTGACATCCCCATCGGCACCCGCCAGAACGGCAGACGATCCAGTCAATACTTTTCGCGATTCCTCTTCCGGGGCGGGCGAGGGAGACCGAAAGCGAATAATATATGATACTAGGGCGTTTGGCTTGGCTAATAGATGCAGAAGGTCCCTCCCTATCCAGAGAATCGTGGGACTCAACGGACACCCCCAGAGTCAGAGGTCCGACGTCCTGCACACTACTAAGATTTGGCATCAGACACTTACTGTTCTCCCATGTGACGGTGATATTGCTACGTGGAGCGGATCTCACTCGGTATTTCCGTGAATCAAAGGCAGTTGAGAGGCTTCGGTACGAAGAACGGAGAAGACGGATGGGTGTAAATGTGTTTGTATCGTGATCTAACTCGCAGCTTGGCCTGGAGGATCCTTTCTCTCATTGTCCTAGATACTGTACAAGTTGGACGGGCGTGATGATATCACTTCTGGTACCCCCCGGATTGTTGGTGGAGGTGTACGTGCCATGGCACTACTGTACAGTACAGCATGCTGTTATCACTGCCCTAGCATTATCAGACGTGGACCTTATCAGTCACTCAAACCCATCCTGTAGCCCGGCCAGCTTGGGTTATTCTTTAGGGTGAAAAGTAGTACTGGAGTAGTAGTGGCCAAACGGTATACACAATTTGTAACATCTTGGCGGCACATAAGCTTCCCATCATTTCCCCAGGAATGGTGGTATAAATAAATGTTGCCCAATGGTGTTCCCGACCTCTGGGGCATGGTCGGAGTTGGCGTACAATCAGGAATGGCCAGGCTGATTCTACAGGCTACCTTCGTCCTTTGCTGCCAGAGTGGACTGGACTGGACTAAATAAGATGTTCGAAACATATGAGATGTTTGATGATTCACCGGTGAAAGGAAATCGAGTCGACAACATACATAAGAAGCAGGGGAGAAATTCCGGTCGATCGTAGATTTTTGCACCTCGCACTCTGCACTCTGCACTTTGCACTCTGCACTTTAGACTTGGGTGACTTTCTGACCTGCTCATTCTCTTTCCTCGCCCTCTCTCCATCGGCACATTTTGGCAGCACCGTACACACACCTGCACCTCCTCCCAGGGCTGTTGCGCAACAGCTGAAGCCCGCAACCGGCCTCCCACCTCCACATCCTGCTGTCCTGTATCAGCCGCTTGGGTTGAGTCGATTCGATTCGCTGTTTCACAAACGGCCTGTTCCCTACCTCTGTTCACAGCAGTGGATTGTATGTAGCATTTGCCTCGCGGTCTCGCTCCTCGCACTTCGCTCGCCGTCGTCGTTCCAGATCTTCTGTGCCTCAGGCTGCACTTCCACCCTCAGGCCCCCAGTACTTCGCGCTAACCTTGACGCTGGTTGCTTGCCTCGTCTTGCAACTTCGACGCTCAACCACCTAACCCACGAATTCACATCTCAAGGACCCTCCTTCATCAACAACACTGCATCCCGAACACCCTCATAGTCACTGACTCTCACGATGGCGGAGATCCGTAGAAAGCTCGTTATCGTTGGCGATGGCGGTATGTATCGCTCTGCATTTGCCCACGCGATCCCTCCCCTATGGCTGTTCACGTTGGAGAATCACAATTGTGATTCTCCTTTGCCACTCGGGTTTCTAGCTATCGTTTTCTCTTCACTGCTAACGTGCTCTGTCCAGCGTGCGGAAAAACCTGTCTGCTCATGTAAGCCACCCTCGGGATCTGCCATATCCTCCCAACTGACATATCTCCAGTGTTTTCTCCAAGGGTACTTTCCCAGAGGTAAGATACCGAAAACATCCATCTGCACAATATCCGAGATATCGCGTCGGATCTCACAAGAAGCCTTCACTCTCGCTGATGGCAGAGGGATATACACAATGGGGCCCCGAGCTAACAAGTTGGTGGCTACAGGTTTATGTCCCAACCGTCTTCGAGAATTACGTTGCCGATGTCGAGGTTGATGGAAAGCATGTCGAGCTAGCTCTATGGGATACGGCAGGACAAGAAGATTACGATCGCCTCAGACCGCTTTCATACCCAGATTCACATGTTATCCTCATCTGCTTTGCTGTCGACTCCCCGGATTCCCTTGATAACGTCCAGGAGAAGGTACAACCTACCCAGCTCACTTCTGGAAGATGAGATATAGCTGACACGTTTTCTTCAATAGTGGATCTCTGAGGTTTTGCATTTCTGCAGTGGTCTCCCAATCATCCTTGTTGGCTGTAAGAAGGATTTGCGTTATGATCAAAAGACAATTGAAGAGCTCCATAAGACCAGCCAAAAGCCCGTTACTCCAGAGCAGGTAAGCCTATATCCCCCCTCAAACTAAAGGCAGACGGCGTGGATTTAGTTTTAGTAAGTTAGAGACTAACAAATGTTCAGGGTGAGGAAGTTCGCAAGAAGATTGGCGCCTATAAGTATCTTGAATGTTCAGCAAAGACCAATGAGGGAGTCCGTGAAGTTTTCGAACACGCCACACGTGCCGCTCTTTTGACCAAGAAGAAGAAGGAGAAGAAGTGCATTGTCCTGTAAAGCTACCTTTATCGACCTCTCTTTTAATGCGAATGGGTTTTCTATGACACCGCTCCACTGCTGGGTGATACGGATGCTTCGGGATGGGACATTGTACTTGCATACATTGTGCATTGCTCATCTTTCGGCGTTGATCTATCAGTCTTGATACAAGTGGACAATTCATTATCCTCGCACACTTCATTAGCATACGTCAATACACAACACTCACGCTCTTCTTCCTCTCTTGGTTCGGACACATCTTGGCATGGGGGCTTCTTTTCGCTGTGCTGCGCTATTTCTTCTCTGTCACTCTGAATGCGTTTTCTACAAGATCTTTGTGTGTACTGCGTCTCCTTTCTCTGGTCTCCTTCGGGTGGTTCTGAATCATCAGGCTATGGTCTTGCTGATCCTACGTCTCTTCTTCGGGTGCGTTGCTGTGGGGGGCAGGCAGGGAGACTGGATGCGCAATTTGTACGGTGTAATAGCAATAGGCGTAGTCTATCAAGAGATGTTTTCGAGATATCGAGGGCCTCTGAATCACTGGTGTCAGTATACGAGTGTATTTGAGCTTCTAATACTTTGTTGCTCTTAAACTTTTGCTTCTTCGTCGTAATGGTTTGCTAACTGATAGACATGCCTGTTAAAAGAGATTTCTCTAGATATTCAGGGAACACATATGAGAATAGTCATTTTTGTTCTAGGTTTTGCTTTTGTAATTCAAGTATCTGCATAGCTTTATTCCAAATCCTAAACCCCAATATGTCTAGCAATTTTATCCTGGTCAAGGTCGGCTAACTTTGAACGGTAGGCGATGAGACAAGCCTTCTATATATGACCTCCGTTGATATATTCCCTTGCCGAAAGTTTAGTAAAAGCTTAGGTTTGCATAGAAGTGAGTGTCAGGAAGTATCTAAGTCCAGTGATGTATTCCGTTCTTACCCCCTTTCTTTTAACATAGAGAAAGATTCACTTCTATTACAGGGTTCCAAATATTCACTTGGTACGACATTGTCACTCATATAGGATGGCATCGTCGCTTATAGAAGACGACATCATCGCTACATAGGACGACATCGTTGCCTTCTCTTTGGATTTTCGTCTTTTCTCATTACTATATAAACTTTATTTCTCCCACCTCTCTTCTCCTTCTCTTTCTTCAACATCCTCGACAATACCTCGGTAATGAGTCCATTGATATCCCTTCCTACTTGACACAGCCCTTCAGTAAGCCTTCAAGGCCTTGCACCTATCAATCCCAACCCCTCAATTCAATAAGACTGTCTGTGTCTTATCTTCTTTCACATTCACTTCTTCCCACATACTCTATTCTTACACTCACCTCCGTCCATATCGCCGCTTGTATATCACCGCTTTCTACACCGCCTCACAAACTAATTTCTGTATAAACTTCGACCAGCATGCTAACAAGTTCACAGAACAAGATGTGCCAAGAACAGCACACATACCACCCTTGCAAGTGTGAGAGAAACTCACTTGTCATTTGCAGAGAGCACACTGCCCACTTACATGAAGAGTGAGTTTCGTCCTTTCCTATTTCCAAAGCCATTGCCCCATTTCCTCTCTTAGTGTTTTTGTTGTGTTAAACACATTTCTGTCATTTTTCTGCATCGATTGTCAATTTATCCTTTCGTCTTCTCCTTTTTTGAGTTTTCGGTTCCCCCTATGTCGATTTCTGCTTTGTACCAGAGAGATCACTGTCATCTATCTATGCGGTTGTCAATTTGTTCCTTTCGTCTCTTTCCACCGTCCCTCAGGCTGTTGCTTTATTTTGTCTAATCCTACTTGTATATAACTTTTCGCCGGCATTTTTTCCTCTGTCAGAGTTTTATTTCTTTTGTCCATTCTTAGTTTCTCTTCAGACGTTGCCTCCTCTTGTTGTCTCAATTCGGATACTCAAAATCTGCATTTCAAGATTCTTAGTTTCAACAATGTTAACTTTCCAATGTTCGTGCTCTCTATGTTCACAATGTGTGCATTCTCTATTTATTTCTCATTGTCCAAATGTCTTTATGATAACAACTTACACTTTTCTTCTAGTGCTATTTACAAGCTATGTCCTAACTTCTACGGCATTGAAGTTCAAGCAAAGCTCCCATGCAATCTGGCAATTTGTCAACAACTTAATTTCATAGCTATTAATTTTGTCCCTGAAGTCCCAGTCCGGATCCAGCGTCATTTCCTCCTCGAGGTCAAAGACATTATCCAAACAGGGTTTACGGCAGATATTGTACCCCATTTTCTTGCCCTTGGTGAAGACACGCAGCAAGCCATGTTGTCGGCAGTTGATAAAAGCAACCGGATTGTGTTTGACGTTGTCAATGGAAAAGCAGAGACTGTGGCATACTTTAGCGGGAATCGTATCTTCTTCGTTGATCGGGATAGCAACATTGCTCATGAACATGCGGCTATTGCTGCTGTGCTAGCTAATCCGGATCCCGAAAATACTATCAATGGCGGTCCTTCTATCAGATAGTACCATCCAAATTCAGGAGCAAGGTATGCCAGTTGAGGGCCGTCTGCGTATTCTAAATACTAATTTACTTGCACAGAAACGAATGAATTGATCGCCGATCTTAGTTTCGATACCATTTGACTTGGCTTTTCCATCTCTTTCGTGGACATCAGAGCTCTCTAACCTGCAATGCGTCGGCTTCTCTATTCAACTCGACATATCAATCTCTTCTCCTTTTCGTCGATAAGATCGTTCTACTCCTCAACAAATTGCCACCGATTATAGCTCTTTGCTTAACATAGCCCTTGGCTCTTTACGATTTCGTCTCTTTGCTACTTTCTGCTCTTTGCAGTATTCAATTTCTCGCGACTTCCTTTTCAGTTTCAGACAGTCAAAAAATCTGTAGTTAATGGCCTGGAGTGGGAGGGATAGTCTGCCATGGATATTAGGGTCATAATACAAAGCGGATCTACTCTTTAGATTTTTGTCCCTTTAATATAGACTTCTTCTCTCTGTGATGTGACAATATGAAATTTGACATCTATGAGTGACCAGCAGAGCTCAACGGCGGAGCAGGACCTCAAGATTTAGTTCCACGCAGCATTTAACTTTATGCATTTCACAGTATGATAAAAATATAAGAAGCATCTTGAAATTTATTTACTTTTAATTAGGACCAATCTGACTTTTTGAGACTAATATTTGTTTTTAATATTTTGTAGACTAGCATGTACGCGAAGGTCTTAACTTTAAATTTATTCTCGCTTCTCACCTCCTTCCTCTTCACTTTCAACCAATAACACACTAACTATGTGTCAAGAGACGGTCACGAGCTATGCCAATTGCAATGCATCCACGTCACATACAGATATATGTTATGAGTTTATTGAACACACAAGAAAACAAATCGATAATAAATCGTGTCCGAGATTCACAAAAGGATTTACGGAAGTGAGTAATGGCCGTTGTGGGTGTAAAAATACAGGCATGAAGTGTGCAAGAAGAGTTCCAGGTCTTCAAGGCGATAAAGGGAAAACATGGTCATTCGAGGAAGATCCTGAGAAAGTAAGAAGAGAGAAGAAAGAGAGGAGGGCCAAATCCAAGAAGCTAGAAAAATATGAGAAGGAGAAGATCTTGTAAATGGCATTTTTAAAACTTGGTTCGAGAGCATTTGCTGATAAAGTACAGGGACCCCCAATATCCACCGGGAAGGAAATTAATACCACCTTGGCCAGCGTAGGTTGTTCTAGCTAGTCAGTTTCCTAATTATGCTGATGCTCCGAACAGGAAACCGCACGTAGAGTGTTCTGACGATACGAGTGGTGAGGAGAATGAAAAAGAGGACGAAGAGGGAGATGTTCCGATGAACAAGTAAAGAATAGCTCTGGAGAAACTGTCGTTGCTGGGACCTTTCATGATTCTGCGCTCTTACCAGATTTATTGAAAGTCAATTAAGAGGCATATGTTTTGTAATTCCAAAAAGAAAAAAGTTTGCTTTAATGGTTTATTCAAATGACAAATGTCAGACACTTTATGCCAGCAACCACTATTTTTATCAAATAATTGTTGGGTGGCACTTTCCCTATTTTATCATATTCACTTTCTTAATAATTTGAGCTGCTGGTTTCAAACTTTCTTCCTACTTTTAGCCACGACAGAAACCAAAAGAAGCGTGCAAGCTTTTGAAACTTTCTGCGCCAAAGTTAAGCCAGCATCTGTTCTGGCATTTTCACCACAACTTAGTTGCGGTCGATCTAGGAGATGTGCATTCAAACCACTCAGCAGTATTGTAGCTGCGGCTGCTTTGTTGTCCGAACCAAGCTATGTCTTGACCGTCAGTAGGCTCAACTCTCTACATTCGAACATGTTATGATTACACATTACTCGGACTGGATATGTATATCAGAATCCACTGGGTTATTTCGCGGCGTCACTTTGAAAGTTCTACCTAGGAAGAAACAATACTAACTTGTTTAGATATTTCCCATACTCATAAACAGATGGACAACGCCCCTTGCCCCAAGATCAAAAAACGCATGGTCCAAACTATCCGAGGAGGATGTCGCAGAGGCTCGCTTTGTCCACAAAGGAGGGAGGAAAAGATAATCTGTGCTCACTGGGCAAAGAATGTAGGAGATCATACATTCCTTGAGACAGGATACAGTGATCTCTATCTACGGGAGCGGCTGCCTCGATGTTTTGATGGACACTTTATGTATAGTCACGATTGTGGTTATGGGGCATCCTTTGATGGTTGCTGGAGACATATGGATAAGTTTGAGGTAAGTCTCATTTCGGTAAATGATATCACGGTGTTGGACTGGGAGCTGATACTAGATGTAGCTAACGGATATGGATGGTGGCGGAAGAGAAAAGGAAAAGCAGCCAGTCGCCGAAGCCAAAGAAACGGCTTCTCGGGATAATTGTGCTGAGATCAAGAGCATTGGAGATACTGAAATGCAAGATTAGGATTGATTTAGGAATTTTCCTTTGGCTAGATATCAATTGAAGCTGGGCAGCATCTAACCGACTGATGCACCATGGCATATCTTGCAGAGAATTGAACCTGGCATAGGCTTTATGAACTATTTTCCACTTCCTTGCTTCTAAAGCAGCTAGTTCATGCGGTGATTTTGTGCCTTCAGCCAATTAATGTATTTGGATTTACCCCTCATAAACCGATGTTTACCGAATAAGCAAATCCAGAGCAAGATAATATAGAAACAAATCCTACTCCCTTTTTGAAGCCAATCAAAGGATTTCTGTACCCCGCTCTTAGCGGCACGGATTGCAAAGACCGCTTCCACTTCCAAGACACCTAACCCGCAACCAACAACAAAATCAACGGTTCCTCCAACCATCCACCTAGGCCATTAAAGTATACCGCTTCGTTTCCTCTTCGACCTCGTTTATTACCCCTGAATCACGTGATACCAATCACTCTCCCGTGATGACCTCCAAAGCAAACATTCTTTTGGTGGGTAGTGGGGGTGTTGGTACCATGGCTGGGTACAATATCGAGGTCGGAGGATTAGCTTCGGTCACGGCTGTCCTGAGATCGAACTACGATGCTGTAGTGCAGAAGGGCTTCACCATCACCTCGCTTGATCATGGATTTGTGAGGGAATGGAAGCCCACCATGAGTTCATCCTCTTCACATCTAAATAGAATCTTTGCTAATAAGGCCAGTATGTAACTCTATTCCTGATGTTTCCAAGGAGAACCTCCGTCCATTCGACTTTATAGTTGTCACGACCAAAAATATAGCAGACGTTTCTCCAACAGTAGCAGAGCTTATTGCCCCTTCCGTATCGCCTAGCCACACCGTCATCGTCCTGCTCCAAAATGGCCTCAACATAGAAAAGCCAATACTTGCCGCATTCCCCCTAAATGCTGTCCTCTCAGGGGTGTCTCTAATCAGCGCCACCCAAACCCAGCCAGGTCATATCCTCCACGATGACCGGGACCGCCTTCTCATCGGCGCTTTTACCAACGATGATATACCTCGAAACACGAGTATTGGGGCAGCCAAAAGATTTGTAGACATCTATAGCGCGTCAGGGAAAGTTTACTGCGAGTATAACGAGAATGTAGGCTTCGTGAGATGGAGGAAGCTAGTGTATAACGCCTGCTATGATTCTGCTTGTGCCATTACTGGGATGGACACATCGCGGATGAGGATATATAAATTTCCCATCGACGACATGGTTCGTCCTCTCATGACGGAAGTGTATACCATTTCCAAGGCCGCGGGCCATGTTTTGCCAGATGATATTATCGAGTCGATGATTCATTGCGATCCCCAGGACATATTTTTCAAGCCAAGCATGCAGCAAGATATTGAGAAAGTATGCCGTTCTCTCTTTTTTTTGGAAAAAAAATCCAAAAATTTTCTAAGCTCAGATTTAGGGAAATTATACAGAGTTCGAAAATATTGTGGGTGAGCCGCTCCGCGAAGCTGAGAGGATGGGTATTCCGGCTCCGAACCTGAGGATGGTTTACGGGATCCTGAAAGCTTTACAGTGGAAGACTAAAGAAAGAAGAGGATTCATTCCTTCACCAGAAGCTTCGCAAACAATGATCCCTAGGATGGAATTGATCAGGGATCGCCCAAAATTAGGAAGTCCTTCGGTGACCATAGGATGCATTTAGAGATTTAATGGAGTTACAAATACCCAAAGAGACCCTGCTTTTATTTTACCAATTTTGCATGCTTTCCTTTTGGGACATAAAGATTCCCTTGAGATATACCGAGATGTATTGAATTGTCTAGCTATAGGAGTAGATAACGTCGTAGGGCAAACTCTCACATTCGTTCTTAAATCGGTTTTGAAGATCCATAAAGCGGGATTCCAAAGTAAGGAGCTTTCAAGTGGCTTTTAATTTGAGATTTTGAACATAGCCGTTGGCCCTGTCATTTTAACGGCTTATTGATGTTATTTACCCTACTATCTATTGTAACTCAGAGAATGGGAAAGTAGAATCCGTGCCGAGTCTGGTAGATACAACTCGTCACCAAAGCAATATCGCCTCGATGAGGAATTGGTGTTATGCGATTAGCTGCTTCGGCACCACGGTCGCATAACACAGAACCGCGCAGCTCGGGGGGGGCCACGCGTTGAGGGTTTGTGACTTTCTGTGCATGTTGCCGACCATTGGATTGAAGTGTGCTTGAGAAAATTCAAGAGGTTGGTGAAGGTCCGTTCTGTAGCAGATCGCAGATCAGACCGGGATGGGTGGCCGCAGGGTCGTTTCAAGAGTGTATGTAGGCGCCGCCCTGGGCCGGCTTCGGATGTGTACTCATGCATTATTTCTAAGATTCGGTTTAGGATAGGGAGAGGAATCTTGGGCAGGCGATTGAGTCTCAAAAAAAAAAATTTCACTTCAGTTTTTTGAGCACAGCGATTTGTAGAAGTTTACATTGTTGAAGGGTAATTCTCCGCTGTCTATAATTGCAACACATAGAAAAGAACAAGAGTTTCTGAACGCCGAAACGGAATGCAATGAAGGTATCCATTGATCGGACTATTAAAGTGCATTCTCGCATACGAGCCTGTCATATATACCGCCACTGGGAACTTGGCATCAAGCCTCTCAACGGCGATGCTGCGTCCCACGCGTTCTCTGCCCAATAAATCTCACCATTTTGATATAAAAATTATGTCTCAATAGCAGATGATGGCATGGCACCTAAGTTTAGGTTAGCTAAACATAGTAAATTTTACGTGAAAATTGTTTTACGCACCTGGGTAGCCACCGAAAGCGCCAACACCTTGAACAGCAGCGTTAGGGAAAGAGGCTTGGCCGCAGAGACAAGAGCAGTCGCAAGCGCCACCGACGTTGATTGTTCCACTTCCAGAAATCATGGAGCCGGAGCTGATCGACGAACCGGAGTTGATCGACGAGCCGGAATTGGAGCTGGAGCTGGAGCTGGTGGCAAGCGAAATGAAAGATGAGAGGGAAGTAGACGCTCCAGAGCTAGAGCCTCCTGCAATGACAGCAGTACTTCCAGTACCGTTCTGTGCAATAGCCATCTGTTGGAACATGGCTTGGGTCTTGTTAACAGTAGGGTTAATAGAGAAGGTCATTCCCTTTCCACAATGGCCAGACTGTCTGCAGTAGAACCCTGAGAATATTAGCTAGAATAAAGCCAAATAACAAATTTAACACTTACAGATAGGAGTGGCAACGGTGACTTGCATAGCCATTTGCGGTGGGGGGCTGACAGTGTTGTTGACGTTAGGCATGAATCCGGAGTCCATTCCACCAGCGAGTAATTCACAAGGAGTGGTGAAAGCAGATTGTGATGCGGTGTGGTTGTTCGACATGAAAGTGAAAATGACCATGTCTCCAATGTTGGCTTCGATGGTATCTGGAGAGTAAACGAGACCAGCTGATCCACCAACAACCACCTTCCATAGGATTAGCATTTGCTTATAGTTTTCGTGTCAGACCAATACTTACGGTGTGCGTCTGAACCGATACGCTTGCGCCTGCGAGGGACGATGATACTGAGTTAACGGTCTGGGTGGCAGCTCCGCCTCCGTTATTGACCCAGATGATGATAACCTCTGTTACTGACGAGCTCGATTCCAAAAGAACGTTGCTACCGCCGCTATATCCATAGTTAGATTTGCTATAACTCTTCTCATTTTTTCCCGACTCTGTCTCCAAGACAGAAGATTCAGTGTCTACTGACGCTTCAATGCCAACTGCGCCTCGAGCAATCAATTCCGACTGTAGGGTACCAGCCAACGCCAAAGGCGCGGCACACAACGCTGCGACGGCTGAGAATCTCATGGTGATATATATTAAAATAACTGGCGAGGTGATCGAATGGAGATGATGCACAGATGAAAACCGCACTGCGGAATAGCTGAACTATCAAAGTTGTCCTGGCTGAGTAGTAAAAGATCGTTGAGGAAGGTCGATATAGATAGCCAGATGGCGAGGCCCTGCTCGTGATGATTGAAAAGCTTGAGTGAAAGATAAAATAAGGAAGTGAATGAACGTGTTTACAGCAAGACAAGACGGATGAAGAAGAACAGATGGAAAAGTTGTAGACTTGGGGATGGGTAGGATATTAAATCAAGCATGAAATTGGTTGCGCGGAGCACAAGCGAAACCTCATTGCACCCACGGCAGGAGACCCTTGCACGAAACGAATGAAGATGTGCTCGGAGGACTCCTCGTCCGGAGAGGGTGATGATGGGAGAGACGATGCTGCTCCTGAGTTCTGTAGCCTCCGGGCGGGGCCTGTCCAAACGGCATTGTGCTTTGGACGAAAAAGTCGTCTAATCCGACAAGAAATTATCTTTGGGTGCCGGGGACAGGATGGACAGGAGGGCGACAGCATGGCACGGGACACCAGATGGTGGCGGCTCCGGGGAGGCGAGAGACTTCGGACGTGGAATGTTTGAGACGTCGTCCCAGAGTCGTCTCACAACCGAAAAGAGGCGGCTCTAGCAGGGGCTGCCGACAGGATGCTGTCTCGAGCCCCCGGCGAAACTGATCAGATCATTGCTGGCGAAGGCGAGAGGGCGTTCCGGAAGATCAGATGTGGGATGCCATCCCATCAGAAGGCAGGAGTAATCAAATCAAATCAAATCAGGTAGTGAAAAGGAAGAGTTCAGACCAGCTGTCTGGCTACTGGTAACATCGCGAACGACAGTAACAGGTGGCGGCGGCGGCGCGAAACGTTCGGATACACATCTAGCGAGAAACACCATAACCGTCCAGAGGAGGCCCAAACGCAGCACAGAAATTGGCTTGTACAGTGTACTGTACGAAGTACGGAATGCACTCGTGGCACTGTACCGATACTCTATATATCATTGCCAGCCACGACGGTCGGTACAGTACTGTATATGTATAGAACCAAAACTTTGTGTGCGCTGCATTGAATTTGGCCTATCGCCCATCGGCTTCAAGAGGTCGAAAAAAGGTTACCTGCCAAGCTTACCCCACACGGTAACCAAAGTAAAAGTAATGTACAATACTCTGCTACGACGCCGACCGTACCGGTCCCTGCCGCACTGTAAATTGTCTGTATGTCCTGAACGGCGTACCGAGTATAGTACTTTCATCTCTCGTCCAGACCATGAAGAGAAACTTCAGCCCCATGTACAAAACATCCGCTCCTACGAGGGAACGCCGCAATCTGATCTTGAAACGGCACGCCAATTCTGACACTTTGTTTCTCCTCAATCTCCCTAACTATTATTGGCATCTGTCAAGTAAACGTCCGCTCGGACGGCCGTCGGGACGGTGCTACTATCGGATGGTCCAAACTTTGGCTGTCACAGAAAGTCGCTTGTTACTTGTTGGTTCCACCTTATGCCTCATGCTTGGCACTCTGGCCTGCCCCTTGCTGTTGGCCTTCATACAACCCTGTATAGTAGCCGGCGTAGTACCAAGCCATCAGTAAATTTTTCAGCCCTTCATCGTGGACTGCATAATTCGGAACTTCGTTAGCCTTTTCCATGGAAATCCCCGGCCGGGTGTTTGTCTCACCTTGACCGATAAGGTGCTGAGGCAGTGCTGGAGGCGTTCTATCCGATGCCTGGCCTGGCTCACATTGCGCGTCTCCTCCCTAAAGAATATAGAATTTAGCTATGGTTTGCATGAAGAATGCCAAGGGATCTGTTCATGGAGTTTATCTTTAGGAAGACCCTTACAATATCACCGTGCACCTCAGCTGATTTTGAGTCATGATCCACGGTAGTTTCTTCGGGCAACTTCTTGGCATGAGGATCATTGACCAGCTCTGTAGCCGCTGATTCAACCTGCCCGTCCTCATAATCCATCTCCTCTACCCTGAATTGCATGAGAATTTTCTCTAGCAGAAAGGGCCTGCACTCACGGTTTGTTGTTCTGATTTCCTACCGTTTTCAAAACTTTTTCAATATCTTCGCCGCATGCCTCTATGCTATGATATTTCTTTCTGGATATCAGTCTCAACGCACTTTGGCCCCATAGCGCATGGTCTCTTACCTTGTATTCTTCAACTGCTTCATTCCAGGAGCTCACAAGTGCCGAATCATCCCAAATCTCAGCATCTGAAGGGTTAGCATTGGAGGGAGCCATATTCTCATAGGCAATGGTGAAATCCAAGTTGTTAGGTTTGTCTGAGTGCTGAAGAAAAAGCCTTAGCTATCTCTAAGCGAGTCCCTATAGTCATGTGCAACTGAGAGGCCGAATACTGAAGAGCTTCTTTCTGAACAAGTGAAGGTTCTCAATTTTGACTTTGAATTGTAGTCAAATCTGTGGATCTTTCTAGTTTTATTCTGAGTATCGGGATCGTCATTATCAAGCATCAAGATTCTCCATAATCACGTGGGAGAAGACAGATTTGGATTTGAACGATTTTTACATTGATCTTTGCCAGACATGTTATAGTATGCCATATTTCTAGCTCTGTTATACTTTGTGTTGTTCAGACTATGTTAAATGTTACAGTTTCTTGGAAATTGATTCCGCATTCGACATTTACCTTTCCATCTAACGCTTCTCGTTTTTTATGAGCTTGGCTGCCATCCGAAGATTTTATCGGAGAATATTATCACATTATCTTAGATCAATACAGGCTAATTTTGACAGTAGCTAATAAAGATATGAAAGTCGATGATCCTATTCCGGACTCCCGAACATATCTTTGTTACTATATCAAACTCAAAGGCCATACGCCAGATATATCTTCGAAACGTGGTAGGAATATTATTAGTTAGCAATTATGGGGAACGGCCAATATATTTAGTTTAATTTATCCTCAAGAATCATTTTGGCACTTTCCGGGACACTCTTTGAATGTCTATTCATTCTACACATGAATGTTAGAAAAATTTTGTATTTGAATTCAGCGGAACATAGGGATCATATCGTAGAATTCAATTTGATAAGTATTAAGCATAAAACTACCATAAAGAGGCAACGGGCAGTATAAAAAAAATGAAAAAGAGTTTCTAAGGGCACTGCTCTCTAGGCTGATCACTTTCTCGTGAGTTCTGGGCAAATACGCCCTCGGCTTATGACAAAGTAAGTGAAGGCTTGGTGTTGGCCTACCGTGTTCAATATTGCCGAGAGAGACATGAGCCTTTGAAATAGGATTAATAATCAAAATTTTCTACAAGAAAGCAGTCTTTCTGAATCCTGATTCTTGTCAAATATATTTGAAGATGTCTGGAATACTATATAGTAGTCATTCCACCGAACCGCCTCATAGAGGTGAGATTAAGCCTGAGGGGCAGCTAGTCTCACCGCCCCACAACTGGCAGAATCCGCAGGAAAAAAAAAGGCTTTCAAAAATCTCGCTCCCAATTAACAAACTTCGTACACGATACACACATAAACACGGAATCGCCACCTCAAGCAATGGCGAAAGAAGTTGGCATCAAGAAGCGCAAGGGTATGTTTAATTCGAATATTTTAGCCCTTAATTGAACCCGAACTAACTTAACTCAGCTTCGGTGCCTAATGGTGAAATGGAGAAGGTCAAGAAGGCGAAGAACATTGCTGCTAGTGCATCGGAGGCTCCTGCAAAAAAGCGCAAAGGTAGGTTTATGTCATGTATTCTCAAATCAATTTCATACTAATTAGGCGTGGTATAGCTACCGATGATGCTGCTCCAGTCAAAGTCAAGAAAACAAAGACTCCAAACCCTGTCCAACCCGAGCCTTCGAAGAGCGATGATGCCCCAGAAAGCCATGTAGAAGAGAGCATTGATACCACAGAAAGTGTCTCTAAGTTGGACAAAAGCACTAAGAAGAAGACAACAAAGTCGGACAAATCTGTAGGGAAGACGAATGGCGCTGTTTCAAAACCAACTCCAAAGAAGAAAGGCAAGTCTGATCAAGAGAAATTGGGGGAAGACAATGAAGACGAAGATGAAATTGATGAAGATGACTCGGAGTCAGAGGACGATGATCAGACAGCCGCTTTGTTGAAAGGCTTCGAAAGCGATGGAGATGAGGAAGATGCTCTGAATGAAGAAGGATTCAGTTCTGGCCAACCTGTTCCTAAACTTGACCTTGATAATCTCGGCAAAAAGAACCAGAAAAAGCTCAAGAATATTGCTGAATCTGACGCCACCGATAAGCCCGGAGTTGTCTACATTGGCCGTATACCTCACGGTTTCTATGAGCACGAGATGAAAGCCTATTTTAAACAATTCGGCAATATTCTTAAGCTCCGACTGTCTCGCAATCGTAAGACCGGAGCCAGCAAGCATTATGCGTGGATTCAATTTGAATCCGCAGCGGTTGCCGAGATCGTTGCTAAAACGATGGATAACTACCTCATGTTCGGACATATTCTCAAGGTTAAATTGGTTCCCGATGCGCAGGTGCCAGAAAATTTGTTCAAAGGTGCCAACAAACGTTTCAAGAAGGTACCGTGGAATAAGATGCAGGGCCGAAAGCTAGAGCAGGGCAAGTCTGAAGAAGTTTGGAATCTACGCGTCGAGAGAGAAGAGAAGCGCAGAGATACCAAAGCCAAGAAGCTCAAGGAAATTGGATACGATTTTGAGGCTCCCAAGATCAAGTCAGCGAAGGGTATTGCAAAAGCTCTGCCCGAGACGGTAGCGGTTGACGACGACAAAATAAAGGCAATTGAGGCTCCAGACGTTGATGGGAAACCAGAGAACTCGGCGCAGATTGTGAAGGTGGTCAATGACAATATTGCGGCTTCTGAAGAATCGAGCAATCAAAACCTAAAGAAGGGAAAGAAAGACAAGAAGAGAAAGGGTGGAGAAGCCATCGAAGCTCCTGATATGGAAGATAGCCCTGTTATCACAGAGAAGAAGGCTAAATCCAAGAAGACCGAGTCAACGGCCACGGAGCCTGTTGCCATCAGTGAAGGATCAGCGAAGCCTATAAAGAACAAGAAGAGCAAGAAGGAGAGCTCAGTTGCTTAAGTTTGGCCTTTGTGGCCTTTTCTTTACAGATTATAGTGGCATAACGAGCAATGACTTGACATTTGTAGTTTTGGTTTTCCTTGACGATCATTTGCCTGGCGTTAGCAGACGGCGTTGAACAAAGTTTGATGAAGTAGCTTATTCATTAGGAGCTAAATAAAAGCTAGCTTTGCCAAAATATTGTATTCAGAAGATTATTATAATTACGACAGAAGAGCCATGTGTCTTAACCAATTGAAAGATAAATAATGTGTAGTTAACGATTGATTATCGAGTAACTTATCTTTGGCGGAATATAATGGTAATATATCTCGCTTAGACTCCACCATCAACCCCTTACCATTAGTCGCACGTAATGTGAGCGTCAGCCTTTAGGATTCAGCCTCGCGACACGCTTCTTCTACGCGTTTTCCTCTCGCCGAGGTATTCTAGCTCAATAACGCAACACCATCATGAATGGCACTTACTCTCCCTCTTACTCTCAAACTTGCCCAACTCAAGCATGTTGCCTTCAAATGCGGCATCTCCATTTCTGGCACCAAATCTATCCTTTGCAATCGCCTGATCGATGAAATAACAGCTTCTCACCATGCCTCCAAGGGCCCCTCCAGACCGCTTCGAATACTAAGTGTAGACATGGGCATTCGTAACTTGGCATATTGCATGCTCGATATTTCCTCGAAGAAGAAAAGAGACGAGTTGCCCTCCATTCACGCTTGGCGTCGTCTAGCCGTCTCGAGCGCTCCCGTCAAATCACTCGACGACGATGTTCCTGCAATAAAAGAAGCATTCGACCCCTCGACATTGTCTACGGCCGCGTACAGTCTCCTCAGGACTCAGCTCCTGTCCGAAAACCCGACGCACATCTTAATTGAAAGACAACGCTTTCGTTCTATGGGTTCAAAACATATTCTGGAGTGGACGATTCGAGTAAATATGTTCGAGTCTATTTTATATGCAGTCTTATGCACGCTGAAAGCGGAGGGTATATGGAATGGAGAAGTGCAGTCTATTGCGCCTGGAAAGGTAGGCCCCTTTTGGGTAGATGAAGATGCTACGGAAGGGACTAGGAAGGAAAGGAAGAGCAAGAATACAAAGGTTAGGAATAAGGGCTTGAAAATTGACTTGGTGAGGAACTGGCTGGAGGGAGGAAATATGGTAAATTTGGGGAGTGAAGAAGCAGAGTCTATGGCAAAAGCTTATAAGGAAAAGTGGGATAGACTACCGGGAGGAAGAAAGGGTGGAAGGATAGATTCAGAGGAGAAAATGGGAAAGTTGGATGATTTAGCCGATTCTTTACTGCAAGGCATGGCGTGGATCCAATGGGAAGAAAATAAACGTCTGGCGTTGAAGCATGGTGTTGAGGCATTGCTAGTCGACTTCCAGCCTGATAAGAAAGCCACTGTGTAAAGATAAAAAGGGGTTCGACCCATATATTTCTAAGAAGTCTATTAATTTTGGGCAGTCCAAGAAAGCATTATCAAAATTGAGAGGTTATCTCCTATTATTTATTCTGTCTAAGTTCCAAGAGAAACTGTTCCTCAAATGCCACAAGTGGTATCGTATCCATCAATACGCAATACAACTTGGTTCTTTATTGCACAAGACCGAAAGAGTCGACTACACTGTTATAGTACATATTGGCCTACAACCCGGCAACAGGAATATCAACTGAATATTGAGGGAAGTTGAAGCCTGCACTGTCGATATTGCTTAGGGGGGCACCTGTGACGGCTAAAGTGGCAAGGCGAAGGTTGAAGAGGCGTACATATTAAATAGAAACCAATGTTGGAGTATCAACTGTGTTTAAATTGAAGGACGTGAGCAGAAAGTTAAATGTCAGAGGACGGCGGGTTAGGAAATTAGTGTGGTCTCTAAGAAGTGGCTGATCGGGTAAAGAGAAAAGAGACAAGTCGATCACAAGAGGACAATAGAATAATGCAGACTGCAGTTAAATATCGTGGGTTGAGATCAAGTTGCTCTCCTTCGGCCACCCTTGGCTTGATCCCAAAGTGGCTTAGCACACTATTTTAGTCAGGTACCAAACGCAACCCTTGCACGACTTTAATTTTATATCACGTGCAAGTTTCCTCGAAAGGTATTTGCAAAATATGATTTCCCTTTCTTCCTCCCTGTTGCCTTAATATATTGGAGCATCAATGCGATCTAAAATATTGGAGGAATGCGCATTTTTGCTGTTGTATTGAAAGCTATGAACAGCAAAATAGTAGCATTTGTAAAGAATATCTCGGACCAACTCCTCCTTTACCCTCCAGTTGCCTCTCGATAGAACGATATACTCCTATTTGCGCCTGCGGTGGCAAATGATTCGCTTTTCCCAGTTTTTGGTAGCCATTTTACACTCCACAGTGTTTTGTCCGTCTCACTGTGAGTAGCTACACAGGTTCTCTGATCAATAGACCAGACTTTAGCCTTTCCATCGAACGAGCCACTTAATAAATACTCCCCAGTGTCACTCCAATCTACAGAAAAGATCCATGCAGAGTGGCCCGTAAGATTTGCAACCTGTTCTCCATGTTGAACATCATACAAGGCAATAACCCTCGCATCTCCCGCGGCAGCAAGACGAGTGCCAGCGGGTGAGAATGCAATCGACCGTACTGGTTTTACTAGACCTGCGCTTTATTAATAAATGATATATGAAAAACCTTACAATATAACTTGCCTGGCAAAGAATAGAGCATCCTCCCCGTATCATTGTTGAATATATAAACCCCTCCATTCTCATGACCACTTGCCGTAAATCGCCCATCCCTACTCATATCGATACACATTCCAAAGCTACCTTTCGTTTCATATTCCCTAATCTTTTGCATTCCAGCAACAAGATCCCACACGTTAATCCGCCCGTCGTAAGTTGTGCTCGCCAAAAACTGGCCATCTTCGCTCAGCGCAATTGCCCAAATCTCGCCAGCCTTATTACCATCCACGATCTTGCCCTTTTCAACCCATTCTCCTGCTTCAGAGATGTTCCATATCTTTACTTCGCCCCCAAAACCCGCGCTAGCTGCGATACGTCCGTTGCGAGAGGTGACGATGTGGTGACAGCCAAGCTTGTGCGCACCGGTCAGGGTTTGCGCTAGAGGGATGTCAGAAGAGGTTGTCGAGTGTACTTTAACGGACGAGGCTCCAGACGCTGATAGTATTTGAGTGTTTGTTACAGCCAGCGAGAATATATCGGTAGCGTGAGCTTTGCTGAGTTAGCTAGGAGCATTTGTGGGGAAGGGACCTGAGTTACCATCATCAATTGTATGCGTCGTGAGGTATTGTTTCGACTAGGGAATCATTCTTAGCTATCTACTCAAACATGTTGGACAGGCCATTACCATTGTCACCGATTTGTGCGGAGCATTTCGTGTGTTTGGCAGAGCTCGATGTTTTGATGTTGGCAAGATGTCAACGTTTGGCGGGGTTACAATTTAGGTTACTTAAAATTTAGCCCAGTCATAAATATTTAAATTTTAGTCTAAGCAAGCATTATCAAAGATATTTAAAAGAATCATTAGATATTTTCAAGTATATCTATTACCAGAGTCTTGATTTACATGTGATATACAGTAATACAGTATCTAAACATTCTCTCTATGAGATATAGGAGCAAGATCAAGCCATTTTCGAACCCAAAACGCCATGCTATGACTTAAACTCGAAGTTTGCTTCCCCTATCTAGTCTATCAAATAATGGGCCAAAGTCTTACGGGTCACTGGGCTTATCCGATGATTTCGTGCCAGCTTTTCCCTTCCACATGCCCTGAATTTCTTTTTATGTCCTTAGTAATTGTAATAAGGCTTTGAAGACAGAGAAGCTTACCTGCTACACAATATGGACATAAAACATGTGCTCTCTTAACGTGTCCGCATCCAGAGCACTTGTTCAATTCTGTCACATCTTTCAATGCTTTTCCTGCCATCTGTCTATGCCTCTTCTTCATGTGTGAAGTCTTTTTCTTAGGTACAGCCCTCAGTATTGATTCCCATATTCCTTCCAGAAGACCTGGGACATTGAGCTCTATCGCGGAAGGAATGGCAAATCCTAATGAAGGGAGGAGAGGATGCGAAAGCTGCCTTGAATAAAGCGTCGTAAATCTTGAGGCATTGGTGGCTGTTGATGCGGACAATCGTGGGAGGAAGGATGAGAGTATCGATGACGCAGTGGCATGAGCGGCCATCTTGGAGAGCAGCGGATATTGAAGGCGACTGATTATGTACGCCCCAGTCTCTTGAATCTGTTATCACGTCTGGAAGCTGTTCGACTGATCAACTGATCTGTTCCGGGCAATTTTGAAGGTTTTCGGGCTTTTGACAGGGGGTGCTTGTTCCTAATCTCAAACAAGACTAGCCCATTGAGCTGGCCCCTTCTCCTTTTCGAGAACGCGACACTTTATTTTGCGGAGGAAATCGACCCCCTTCTCAATAATTTCCCTTCCAAGCCGCCTTCACCGATACGTTGTGCGATTACAATTATTTCAGAGCACCATCGTTGATATAATCCAACTTTTTCGCAACAATGGCAACCATGGATAGACATGCTCCCCAACAGTCGGTGTTCCCACGCAGCCATGTCGGTTTCGACAGTATCACATCCCAAATCGAGCGCAAGCTGTTGAAGCGTGGATTCCAATTTAATGTTATCTGTGTCGGTAAGTACTACTACTAGAGACATACAGACCAAACCATCAGTGCATTTTCTAATAGCGTAATCTTTCAAGGTCAAACCGGTCTTGGGAAATCCACTCTCATCAACACTATCTTTGCGTCGCACTTGATCGACTCGAAAGGAAGACTCACTCCTGATGAGCCTGTGCGATCTACCACCGAAATCCAGACAGTCTCCCACATCATTGAAGAAAATGGTGTTCGTCTGAGATTGAACATTGTTGACACACCAGGTTATGGTGACCAAGTTAACAACGACAGATGTTGGGATCCAATCGTGAAGTATATCAAGGATCAGCACTCTGCATACCTCCGAAAGGAACTCACAGCTCAGCGTGAACGCTACATCCAGGATACCCGTATCCACTGCTGCCTTTTCTTCATTCAACCATCTGGTCATGCGCTGAAGCCAATCGATATTGTTGTTTTGAAGAAGCTTTCAGATGTCGTTAATGTCGTACCTGTCATTGCCAAGTCTGATTCCTTGACATTGGAGGAGCGAAGTGCTTTCAAGGAGCGTATAAAGGAGGAGTTTGCTTTCCACAACTTAAAGATGTTCCCATATGACAACGATGAGTTCGATGAGGAAGAGCGTGCATTGAATGCTCAAATCAAGGTAGGTTCGAAAGCTTGAATTTTCCGAACAGTACTAACAAAATATCTAGAACATCATCCCATTCGCTGTTGTTGGGTCTGAGAAGTCAATCATTGTTGGCGGTAAGCAAGTTCGAGGTCGCCAGAACCGATGGGGAGTTATCAATGTTGAGGATGAGAACCACTGCGAATTCGTCTACCTCAGAAATTTCCTTACTCGCACCCATCTTCAAGAATTGATTGAGACTACTTCTCAAATCCACTACGAGACATTCCGTGCCAAGCAATTGTTGGCACTCAAGGAGAGCAGTGCTGCTGGAGGACACGCTGGTAGCCGACCTATCAGCCCCTCAGCTGATCGGGAATTGAGCAGAAACTCTCAACGAGTGACGATGAACGGCTACTAGGAGACGATACCATATGGGGCTGCGACTGAAAAGGGCGGTGGTTTATGATGTATCTGTTGAAAAAGCGACTTTTAGGGATTTCCTTGAGCTGGCCAAGGAGAGCGTTAATGGCCGCTCGAGCTGGGCTTTACTTTGTCTCTCTGAGTTCTCTATATCTTCCTTTGCTTAATTAGCCTTCTCTAATTTCGAGAATTCATTTCACTAGTAGTAAAGTCAATCAGTCTCTTTGTGCGATTATGATAGGGTGTAGATTTAGAGCACAAAGCTTTAAAACTTAGTACTTTCCAAGTCTAAATATTTATATTGACTCTAATACTCTATGTGCGAGGGCAGAGAAGCTCAACTGGTGTATCCAGATTTGAAGAATCTATCCACACCAATACAATCAATCCAAAACTTTTAAATTCCTCAAATCATTCCGTAGAATAATTTCCTCCGCCTCAAACGACACCGAACCAGCCTGCAAAACCCTTGCGTATTGCACCATTCATAATTCCAAGACTCTATGTTTAAAGCTCTATTTTTCTGCCCTCTTCTTAAAAATAAATTCCTCCAACTGGCTATAAGCCTTCTCTAAGTCATCATTTACAATGATCAAATCATGAACTCCTGGTGTCTTCGAATATTCTATCTCATTCGTTGCCTGTGCCAGACGCTTCTGAACACTTTCTTCTTTCTCTGTGCCTCGACCTCGGAGACGAGACTCCAGGATTTGCATAGATGGAGGTGCAATGAAAACATAACGGGCTTCCATGTCCGTTTTTTTGATTTGCTTGACGCCCTGTTACCAAATGTGTTAGCAATCAAGTTCAATAAATAGCCCCCATCCCTCAATTCCACTGTGTATTGAAAAGAGGGCAGATAAGTGAGACTCAGAAGGGAGAAAATTCAAAAGCTGACCTCCATCTCAATATCTAATATAACCACCTTCCCGCTAGCCGTCAGGTCTCTAATAGTCCTCTTTGACGTCCCATATCTATTTCCCCCAAACTTAGCATGTTCTACAAACGCGCCCTCTTCGATCATCTTCTCGAATTCCTCCATGGTAATGTAGTAGTAATCCACATCGCGCTGCTCCCCAGGGCGCGGGTCGCGCGTTGTGTTTGACACGGAGGTTGCGAAGACGGAGGGGTAACGGTCGAGCAGTAGCTTGTAAAGTGTGCCTTTGCCTACGCCAGAGGGGCCACTGATTACGACAGGTCTGTTGTCGGTTGGGACTGCGCATGTGTTGGTAAGTATTCGTCTTCGTAGGGAGAAAAGGATTTGTGTGAAGAAGGCGGTGGAGAAGAGTGTGTGGGGGAATAATAAAGGGGACTACCTGGTGCCATTGTGTATGTGCGAGAAGGGGTGCGGAATCGCAAAGCTGGAGAGAGTACTCGAGAGGTTCGAATAGTTCGAACAAGAAGCATGTGTCTTGGAGAAGAAGAATGATTCAAGGTGAAGGGGTCGAGACAAGGCGGGAGCTTAACTTTATCGTACCCTTATCAGGACGCACGTCCGCCATCGGTCACGAGGGGCCCCTTTCTACTGACAGATTTTATTTTGCATTAGGAATATGTATATTATTTTTTGTTACTTGAGATTCCATTGTGCTAGAAACTAATGTACATATCTGGACCAAATCTTATGCCTTAACTCCCCATAAAGATCCCATAAAGACAAGAGAACAGTGCTTCGTAAGGAGCGGGTATTTTATGAAAGCAGACTCCCTGACACCAAAAACCAAATATTGCGATCTATGCTCTTAATCTCATATCTAAAATCTGGTCATGTTGCTAACCTCGCTATATCGAGACGAGGCTGGTGGAGCAGGTGGTGGTGGATAAAGGTACTCGGCAGGTCCAGGTTGGAAGGCTGGATGAAGAGCAGTTGCTGGTCGTTGAATGTCCGGCGCAACTGGAGAGCTTCTCTCATTGAACTTCGAGAATTGCTCGGGGTCCTGCACTATTGGTTTTGAGATACCAGAGGTACGAATAGGCAATCCAAAGCGGCCGAAGCGAGATCGTCGGTTAGTAGGCGGTGCATCGTAGGTTGGTAGTACCGGAGACTGTGCTCGGCGTGTTGAGCCACTGGAAAGACTGAAGGACTTCATCGGTGCATCAATGGGAGCTGCAGCACCATGAGAGCGCACTTGACGTCCAGTGACACCGAGCTTTGAATCACAGAAGATATAGGTCTAGACACATGTTAGCGGTTTCTGACCAGGGGCTAATCAGGGAACTTACGGCAATGATATTGAAGAGACCCAGAACAGCGGAAAGAATACCTGCCGAAATGACAATACGCCATAGAGGCAGACCCAACTCCTGAGCACTTGTAGCGCCTTTGTTGAGATTGCCTAGAATATTAAATCCCAGGACAATCATTGACGAGCCGAGAAAGACGAAGCCATGTTCATCGCTGAGAAGTGGCCAGTTGCGTGCAAAGTATAGCTTGATCATGTCAAACGGTAGCGGCAGTTCGGAGACGATTAAGAAGAGCCCGATGGACTGAGTGATGAAATGAGAAACACCATCGAAGAAGAAAAACTTTAGAACCATCAGTAAAACTACTTTCAAAAGCCTAATTTGGTACATACGTTTGAGGTCTGAACGGTCCTAACAAGCATGACCCAGCTAGCAACAACGACGAGGATTAGAGTGATGATGTTTAACACACGGAGTATATTCAGTGCGATGTAACCCGGGCCAGCCATTTTGGATTCAGAGAACATTTTTATAGTGTCTTTGAAGGGATTCTGTAAGGGATGTTAATAGAGTTTGATATTAGCTAAATAAGAACACTTACGATGTGTGAATGTTTGTAGTGGTTGAATGTATGTAGTGGTAGAATGTGAATGACTGCCTGCAGTACAAGGTTGTGAGTGATTCGAAATGTAGAAAAGTTTGTGATCGAGGGAAAGTAAAAAAGTCCTGGAGATTGCAGAAGCTTGTATTAATAATAAAGAAAAAATGAAAATACTATTGAAGCAAAGAAAGCATTGTCGTGTGATGACAATAGGAATAAAGATTGCTCGTTGACAATAGGAGGAGAATATGAACTATATGAATGAATGCACCAGTGGCCAAATTTTCGACCACCTCTTGATAGGGAGATTATGCCCTTGTTCCGGGGCTTAGTTTGAGGTTCTTTGAGCGAATGGTGCTCAAGTCGAGGGGCAGTTCTTTGACCCAGCGAGATTGCTCTTCCTGAGCCCATGACAGGAGTACATGTTTCGAAACAAACAACTGGATGAAATGCCCGCGTTTGAAAATATCTACCGCTGGAGCTGTTGAAGCTCGTAAGAAGACTGCCGCTGCCCTCTGTAGCGTCGCACGAGCCTGAGCCGGAGGTTAAACTGCGAGATACCCGTGGATGGCATCGATCATCCAAGTTCTGTTTTTCTATTCTTGGCCAATGAGACTTGTCATAAGCGCTTGCATGGCTGCCAAGGATAGAATCGCATGCAGCAGCACTCGAGGGGCGTTTCGGTCAAGTTCTGTGACATAAACTTCATTGGACGAACGCGCTTAGATAGCGTTTCAAGATAGGCTCTTCGAACATGGGATTTGTGGTCTGGGCATACCGAATTATACTTGAGCCAGAACATCCTATTATAGTTGCACTTGGGCGGTTTTAGGTATGTTAGATGCCGCCCGACACTCCGCTCTCTTGTGCTCTTTCTGTAAGCCGTGAAAGGGAATCATGTTTGGTGGTGTGGTGTGGTGTGGTGGGAAGAAAGAGTGTATCACGTGGTAATATTTTAAGTCCCGGGCTCGGCCGGGCCAGCCTTAAGCGAGACACTAAAAATATCGCAAATCCATTCTCAGCCTCGAAGTCTCTATCACCTCCGAGCCAAGCAGGCAAGATAATCTCTATAATTCTCGAAAAGAATCGCGGGCACTCCAACTCATTCAAGATGGCCAGAGGCAATCAGAGAGATAAAGCTCGTGAGGCAAACCAGAAGAAGATGGCTGATCAGGTCGGTAACTCCCAAGGACGCCGTTGAGTACTACAATCATTATAGAATCTTACGCTGAAGAATCTTCATTTTGCAGAAGAAATCCAACAGTATGTCTGGCTCTGAGATGCAGCGTGAGAAGGAAAAGGTTGCTCAGAAAATGAGAGAGAAGCAGGCTGCGGGTGAGTTTTGCAATATCCTCTTTCTCAGGAACCATGCTGACAATAATCCAGCCGATGCCAAAAAAGCTGCTGAAACTTCTGGTGGTGGGAAGAAGAAGTAGACGATAACAAATACATATCACCTGAAACATTCGACGATGCGAAGACTATATTGAGTTACGATGGAGTTTCGGTGGCGGATTGCACTTACACGGGGATTAAAGCATAGGTTGCGTTGTATGAGGGATTTAGAATGCGGAGCTCTAGCACATCTCTCTCTTTTGGAACTCAACATTTCTTTTCCTCTAGAATTGGTCTGATTATGTTTTTAAAAACTCTACAATGTCTGTTTAGCGGATTATCGAGTATAGAGTGAAAACCCAATAACCCTTGTCTTTTATCACTAGCATCTCTTGAATAACCCTTTTTTTGTTAGAGAATTGTGCTCTATTTTCCCAATTTGGAGTTGTCCTATCTGTTTTCAAATATATACCGAGATAACAGTGACGGGTGCTCGAACTCTGATTTGGAAGAGACTAACACCTTGCCAAAGATATCAGCCTTCGTCCAGGAACTCTTCCTGTCTATTCATGTAGCATTTGATGGCAGTACGTACCAAGCACAATCAGGCGACATTTAGTAAAACCCTTGATATAAGAATTTCTCGCACTATTTCTAAAGTAGGAACTCTTGAAATCTCTTGTGGAATTCGGGAAAGTCAATCAGATAGGTGTGAGAATAATGGAAGTGCAGGGAAAGACACAGGAAAGTAAATTCTCTTTGTTGATCCAACAGAAAAATTGTATTCTCACAATCACCTCAATAACTCTGATGGCTGATATGGGGACCGTAGCCTGTTCACCCTTTTACTCTTACTTGGTGCTTAGTTCTTACTCTCAAATTAAACTCAGCCTACGCGGAGCCCTTTCAGCAGTAATATATAAGTCTACGAGTAAAACACTGACCGCTAACTACGTTTATATTATGGCCATTTTCAACTAAAATGATCTATGAAACTTCAAATTGAAGGTAATCCCAGTGAAATAGGAGGTATAAGAAAGAAGAATCCAGGTTCCGAGGGGCAAGGCTGAGTTGCTTACGTGATCCGGCCGCAAGCACGCAAGGCTCAACGAAATGATTCCATATGGGATGATGAAATTTCGATGCGAAACAACAGGCCTTTGTCTTTATTGGCTTAGAAATTCGTGCTCTAGACCGGATTTTCCCCTCTCCTTTATTAGATGGTTATAGATAAGGATTTCGCGGAAGTCTCTCTCCCCAATTCCGACATCATCTAGACCGCCATAGCTTGGTAATCCTCGAACAAGCCCAAAACAAAACAAATCGGAAGCGGAACCCAGCATTTATTTAATTGCTGACGACCTACGCGGTGGACTACCATCTTTCTTCATGCAAAAACTTTTATTCTCTGCCCGCTCCACAATACTCACTATATCGAACAGGACGACAATTTCTAGACTCTCTTCTCTGTCCCGCCAGATCTCTTCCTCCACAATGGCACCAGTCCCAAAGGAATGCGATTACCTTGTAATTGGTGGCGGTAGCGGTGGATTGGCCTCTGCCAGAAGAGCGAGTGGTTATTATGGAGCAAAGACAATTGCTATTGAGAGTCGACGTCTTGGCGGAACTTGTGTCAATGTTGGGTAGGAGAGCGTTCTTCCTTCAAATACCTAATTTTAGCTAATTGTAACGGTAGATGCGTCCCTAAGAAGGTCACGTTTAACGCTGCTGCTATTGCAGAGACGATACATCAAGCCAAAGCATACGGATTCTCTGTACAACAAACTGCTCCCTTTGACTGGCCTACTTTCAAACAGAAGAGAGACGCATACATCAAGCGATTAAACGGTATATATGAGAGGAATTTGGGTAACGATAAAGTGGAATATATCCACGGCCGAGCATCTTTGATTGGGAAGAACGAAGCAGAGGTTATTCTCGACGATGGATCGAAGCAGACTATCAGAGCGAAAAAAATACTGTTGGCTGTTGGAGGGCATCCAACCATCCCCCGTGGCATTCCTGGTTCAGAATATGGCGTAACCAGTGACGGCTTTTTTGATATCGAGAGACAGCCAAAGAAGGTTGCATTGGTTGGTGCTGGCTACATCGCCGTTGAATTTGCTGGCATGTTCAATGCATTGGGCACGGAGACGCATATTTTTATACGATACGATAACTTCCTCAGATCATTTGATCCTATGGTTCAAGAAGCCATCACCAAGGAGTATGAACGGTTAGGTGTTCACATACACAAATACTCTAGCCAAAGCAAAGTTGAGAAGGACGAGAAAACAGGCAAACTTACCTTGCATTACAAGGATCAGAATGGAGAAGGTAAATTAGAGGACGTGGATGACTTGATCTGGGCAATTGGAAGATCACCAGAGGTTGAGGGCCTTGGACTAGATAAAGTTGGAGTCAAGCAAAATGAGAGAGGACAAATCATTGCGGACGAATACCAAAACACCAACGTAGAGAATATTTTCTCTCTTGGTGATGTTGTTGGGAAGGTAGAGTTGACGCCAGTCGCCATCGCAGCTGGCCGTAAGCTCAGTGACCGTTTATTCGGACCGGAAAAGTTCAAAGCGTCGAAACTTGATTACGACCTTATCCCTTCTGTTGTATTCGCTCATCCCGAAATTGGCAGTATTGGTCTTACAGAACCCCAAGCCGTTGAAAAGTATGGGAAGGAGAATATAAAGGTCTATAACACTAGCTTCACCGCTATGTACTATGCAATGATGGAGCAAGAAGACAAAGGGCCAACAAAATATAAGCTTATTTGCCAAGGGCCAGATGAGAAGGTTGTTGGACTACATATATTGGGCTTGGGAAGCGGAGAAATGTTGCAAGGATTTGGAGTTGCGATCAAGATGGGCGCAACCAAGGCCGATTTTGATAGCTGTGTGGCTATCCACCCCACGAGTGCGGAGGAGTTAGTCACATTGAAATAAAAAGATAACAGTGCAGGTAAATGCCAAGCTGTTTGTCTTAGTTATATCAAGTCTGTCACATTATCTTCTGTTTGAATTGCTTTTTTGGATATTGTAATTTGTTAATCACCTGACTTCTTGGTTCAAACGTACCTCACGACTTGCCATAAATCATTGTCTTTACAAGCGTAAGGGTAAAGACTTATTAGAAATTAACACTAGCCTAATTGGGGTTTACACGTCTTTCGTCCAAAGAAATTAAGTATTCCCACATACTAATGTATTCACATTCACCCCTTTCGTCTCAACACATCAGACGGTTTTGCCAACTTTCCATCCTCCCACTCCAAAGACATTTGCTCATAACTCAAACCAACTCGCTGTCTCTTTCCAAAAGAAGTTTTTGTGCGTGTACGTGCAGATAGTCAGCCAAAGGCATATCACTCCTGCGGCGAATTTTAGCAAGCTCACCTTTTCAGATTGAATGCCAACTAGTATTCGCCTGAAGTCTTGACCTAAATTGGAATCTGGTTGAACTACACAAATCTATGCCAATGCTAGATGAGTATATTCTCTCCTGCCTCGATAACCTTTTATTAGAGTCGGAAGCCTATCTTCAAAATGAAGTCTCCTACAGGGCTTGGAGCGAGGGCGAGTTCTCTCCGTTCTCTAGTATCACTGTCAAAACGAGGGCTAGCCACTCGAGGACGCCGAAAACATACAATTCACTCTCGTCCAAGGGTTTCAAGCACGAAAAATGGCATTGCTGGATATGACAACACGACAATCTCTCAATCCACGGATTCGATACGTAAAGATCACGTCGTCCACGCGGTCGCCGCAGCCACCACAAACCGCAAGAAAAAAAGACAGCACAAAGTGAGAAACGTCAAGAAGCCAATCCGCCATTCAGCAAAATCATTAAATTCTCTATTACGTCGCGCCCATCGCAAGCTCAACCAAGTTCTAGGTCGCGAACAACGAGCTCAACCTTGTGACCCTCAACAGCAGGCCAGCCCTAACATCCCCGCAATCAGCGAAGCCGACATATCTCCCAAGAAATCTACCGTATTAAAGTCGCTCTCATTGCTCAGCATTAGGTCGGCAAAAGTGGCCCACTTATTCACCTCAGTATCACGCCGCTTCCAATCTGCAAAAAGCGTTGCTGGTGAAGAATTTTACAAACATCAGAACTTTTCTGTTGCAAGCCTCCGCCGATTACTTCATCTTAATAAAGCCAGCCCTGTCAAAGACTTGTCACTTCTAGCAGTCATGGATTACGGAGGCAAAGACACTTTCATGGCCTTGTGTTCGGCTCACCTCCTGCAAGTTAAAGATCTCAAAATGGACGATATCGAGAAAATTAAAGACTATCAAGGCCCGTGGAATAGCCCCAAACCAGAATTCTTAGATCCAACCCCTTTCATAGATTTTAAAGCAGAAGCCGCACTTGCTGCGCTCTCAACGGATGAAGATAGTGGTGATAGGGAAGAGGTCATCCTTCACCTTGGCAACTTCAAATCTGGCTTCCACATCCTCACCGACAAGAAAATTGACGTTCCTAAAGATGGCGTCCCCAAATCCACCTATTTCGATCCTATCAACCAATCAGATTACTATAAGATGCCCCTCATCTGGTCCGAGTATCCTGAAGATGACATTGGAAACCTAGCTAGTGTTGCCGACACTGTTGAGACCAGCTCGATCACCTCCACCTCCACCACCGCCTCGGCCTCGGCTTCCTCCTCATCCGCCAGTGTCGAATACGACTTCGAAGAAAACAAACTGGAAAAACCAAAATCATTCCCGGTTGGACAATCCCTTATCCTCTACCTCCGCGGCAGAGGTCTCAGCGTCGAGCAAATCGTCGACCTTGTCGCTCCTCTGGATAGGAAGTTCCTCTATGAGCATGGCACGCGCTGGTACAAGGAAGTTAAAATCCCACAGTATTGGTATTTCACAGACGCGATCACTGAAGAGATTTTGGTATTGGCGGCTGCAGAGCCAGAGGATTGGGAGCTGGACGGCGCCAAAGATCTCAATGGCAGAGTATTCCCGGAGGATTATAAAATGCTTATGCGAAGAATGAGGGAGAGAGAGGCTAAGATACTAATCAAAAAGACCATTGAGAATCACCTCTTCTATCGGTTGCAGGGTGGGACAGTACCGCACAAGGACATTTTGATTTGAAGAACAAAAGATAGCAGACGCGATGCTCTTTCAAGATAAGGAACTATTTACTCGAAAGATGGATTGCAGTCTCGCACTTCAATGTTTGTGGTAGCATTTCAGATTCAATTCGGATGTGAAAATTGGGGAAATATCAGCTGGTTAGAGAGCAAACTTTGTTATTTGTTGGAGTAGTTTCTTTTTGACTACTAATGAACGGGTTCTGCAAGCGTATTTCTTTAGAAGAACTTACCCATTGCACTTACTAGAGTGTCCGAGGGATAATCTATTCCAGTTGAGAGACGGGAGGAAAGTTATCGAGGCATAAAAGTTTTTATTGTATGAGAGTTGACTAGAGGGCCACAAAGTTAAGAAATACAAATCAATGGAAGCAATTCACAAATGATAGAACGTTAAAGGCAAAGGCAAAAGTATGCTATTAAAACTTGTGCCTATCTGGTATACAAGGTTGTGTAAATGCATGTGTAGTTCCTCTATCTTACGTATCGTATAGTCCAAACATGATGCGAGAAAACTTTGCATCTCCAAGATGTTGAGGATATCCGTGAAGTTCTTGTAGGTCAGAGCAGTCTCATGATAGTTGATCATACCAAGCTATCTCCTCACCAGGATCACTTTGTAACAATAATGTCGAGGCGTGCCAAGTATGCCTGGGTTGAGTAAATACTACCACAAGGCCATTTATTTGCTCTGGATGAGCATTCGCTCCCTTTGTTGATAGCTCTAAGATTGAAAATATGACCTGACTTTATTATGTTCGTGAGCTATCGTGAAGTTAAAAATGGTGCTTCGAATTCCCAAGCTTGTACTGGTGGCATTGGAAACGGCGGACCTCGTTGATAGTAGATGCTCAATAAAGTATTCTGTATTTTATGTAAGGCTATCGTCACGATTGATTGGTAAAAGGATAGTGGCATTGAAGCTGAACTAGAGGAAAAAGACTAGCCATGAGCCTATTACCAAACCTTTGGCTTGTACCCCCGTTATTATTCTTGTACGTGATATTTCAGCCTGGACATTCCATGGCCTTTCTTTTGTGCCAATCGCAGGCAAAGTCGCATTCTGGAATTTCCAGCTCACCAAAATACCTGTCTTGGTTAGCTCTGACGCATTAATTAACCCCAAAGAAAAACTCCACTAGGATGCCCCATATAATGATAGACGTGTGTCCATCTACATGCCTTGGATGGCTGTTTCCATTGCTTACCTAGTGATCAGGTGGTGTCTGCAAGTATCCATGTCTTCGCAGTACTTTACTAAAGCCTCTAGGCTCTTTATTCTAGCAGCTAGATTGCATGCTTCTTTACCACTGTCTTTACTCAGCCTGCTGTATGCTCGGTCCCGATCGTCATGACTGTAGTACATAATGCATGCACTAGCTTTGCCGTCTCTACCAGCACGTCCGGCTTCCTGGTAGAAGCCTTCAAACGAATTTGGAAGCTGCCAGTGTACGACGAATCGAACATCCTCTTTATCAATTCCCATCCCGAATGCAGTGGTTGCCACAATCACATCATATCCTTTATGGTTGTTGATCCAACGATGCAAGGTTTCGTCCTTTTCATCTTTATGGAGCTTTGCATGATAAGGCCTGGCTCCAATACCACACTGGCGCAAGCGAGCAGCCAAATCCTCGCAATCCTGCCTGTAAATAGTGTAGATGATTCCTGATACATTATCAAGGCGTTTGTTATTGCGTTCAAGGTCTGCTCGACGCTCGGCATTTTCTGCACGACGTTTATGGATTTTCTTTAACCATGCTAAAAAGTCTTCAAAATGATCTTCCTCTTCGTCCTTAAGTCTCACTTCATAATGGAGGTTTTTTCGGCTGGTCGTCATCGTAAAAACTTTCAGATTTGCAGGGGATAATCCAAGGATATTGATAACATCCTCTCGAACGGGTTGTGTTGCAGTAGCTGTAAGGCATATTATGGGCACATCGGGAAAGCTATCTCGGAACCAACGAAGAGCTTTAAAACTAGGCCGAAAATCATGGCCCCATTCTGATATGCAATGTGCTTCGTCAACAGCAATGCGAGCCAATTCTTTTTGCTTGTAAACAACTTCAAGTTTCTTCCGAAAGTTATCAGTGGCACATTGCTCTGGCGTTACGTAGAGCAGCCTGGTAAGAGGATGGCCTGTTTCAAGATCTCTGAGAAGGCGCTGTCTCTCCTCAAATGGAGTGGTTCCATTTATTGATCCAGCATCTATGCCGGCAGCTCGCAAAGCATTGACTTGATCTGTCTATAGAAAACAGTTAGAAAATTGCCATATTGAATAGTTGCTTAAAGAATTTTACAGCCAGACTTTTGCCAAGTATAATTGCAATTAATAAATTGGGAGGACACATACCATCAAAGACAAAAGTGGAGATATTACAATAGTAACTAAAGCAACAGTTAGAGACTTGATCACAGGAAGCAAGCTTTCCAATATGAAGCTACACATACTTCCATGATCGATGACTGCAGGTAATTGGAAGCATAAACTTTTGCCAAATCCAGTAGCAGCTTGGACGAATACATCCTGTCCAGCCAGGGCGGCAACGATGACATCCCGCTGAAGTGGTCTTTCTACCAGATTAGCCGTGAAATATTATTTAACTGAAAAAGCTACCTGAAAGAAGTCCTCTTGAATTTCTTCCTAAGAGTAAAGTCGATGTCAACACATGAGTTACTCCTTTGCAGAGGCATCGTTCATCTGTCTAAGGTATTTCCGACCAAGGCCCTAACCAGGCTTTAAGGTCGTATGTACTTGGCCGTGCTTAACTTCATCTTTAGCACAAGATCATTGAGTTCGTTTCGGCCAAATCTTGCATCTTAGTGTTTGAAAGGTAGGGAGACATGTGCGTGAACGCGACGCGTAAAGAGAGGAAGGGATCGGCTACTCGTACGGAAGGCGCGTAAGACCGAGGTCGCTTTAAACAGTGGTAAATTCTACTTCGCCAAGGGGTCAAATCTTTAGAAGTTGACATTCACGAGAAACAGTTACATCATTGCAGTAATGATGGCTATGGCTACAGCCAAGTCTCTTTGAACACGTCTAATGTCGTTATAGATAGGCGTTGGTAAATCAACTCCGTTGCCTCATTGAAAGCTCTATATACGCCGCTTCATTTTTGAGGCTTTAGCACCTTTCTTCCGTTGAATTTTTTTCTTTCATATTTACGCTTGACATTAGATTCACCCGGAGAGGGATCCTCGCTTTCTATGTTTGAATGTACCTATTACTATAGGATATTTCTGAGTCATGATATGCGTATGACGTATCAGGCCTCAATCTCACTGGTGTCACTTACGGGCGTACCAGTAGTGCTTACTCCGACCTTAAACGATAAGAAAGGGGTTATTTTCCCTTATAATTAATTCTGAGCAGTTACAGGAATTCCTTTGAATGACACAAGATTCTAATCAGACCATCAATCGTTCTCTTACAGACATGGCAACCGTTCCTGTGATCCAAGTTCTTTCTAGGCAGAATTATGAGGAGCACCACTATGTGGCATTGCCTAGGGCATTACCTCTGCCGGACTTAGCTCCATCTTCTATACGCATAAAAACGTCTGTTATCTCATTAACGACCAATAATTTCTCTTATGCACGTATCGGACATCTTCTTGGGTGGTGGGATGTTCACCCTTTGCCTCCTTCAATCCCTGCTGAATATGCAGACCCTGAAAAGTTTGGCCGTATATCAGCTTGGGGCTGTGGCACAGTTATTGAAAGCAATGTTTCCTCTATCGAAGTAGGGACACAGTTTTTTGGATATCTTCCCATTGGAACTCTTCCATTAGATATGCAAGTCCAATCCAGCCATGTTCAAACCAGCCCAAATCTACCGGGACAATTCTTCGAAACAAGCAAGCACCGAGAGAAAGTTTTCCCAGTTTATAATCGGTATATGTTCTATCCGCCAGAGGCCCAGAAGACTCCTGAACAGAAGCAAAGCCAAGGATATGATGCCATTCTTCGGATTTTCTTCGAGACCAGTTACCTGATAAATAGATTTGTCTTTCCATGGGTTCCTGGGGAGTTTATTCATCCCGGAGATGTCGAAGATAACTGGACTGCCGAAAAGGGGTCTCTTGATCACAAATCTGTTGTGATTGTGTTCGCCGACAGTGGAAAAACAGCACTTGCACTAGCATATCAGTTAAGGAACTGTCGCCCAGCGGGAATGAAGCCACAAATGATCGTTGGAGTTGGTTCTAGCACATCGAGAGCTTTCAGTCAAGGGACAGGACTCTATGACAAGGTGTTGACCTATGATTTCGACTCTTCTGACTTAGGCCTTGAACTTGGGTTAGTAGAAGAATCTAAAGTGATTGTTTGTGAGTTTGGATCCAGGGGTGACGCGGCTGAAAGGTGGGCGAAACAGCTACGCCAGAAATATCATGTTGTTCAACTAGGTATAGGAGGTGAGGTTGTTGCAGATAGCCCTGAAAAGGCAACTGAGAAGTTCATGACCCGGATGAAATCTCCCACGACAGCTGTCAACGCTTCGGGTGCCCGAAGTCAGGCAATGGAAGTTATGGGCGAAGATAAGTATCTCGAGGGGTTTCTCAAGGAGTGGATTTTGTTTAAAGAACGTGGCTTAATACCGGGGCTGCGCTTGGTCTGGGGAGACAGCATGCAGGATGTTCAGACAGGATGGGAGAGACTGTGCAACGGCGAAGTAGGTCCCAATGAAGGTTTGGTGTTTTCGTTGGATTAAAATCCCATCGAAAGGAATCATCAGAGTTCACTTACCACACAGTTTGAAAATTCTAATACCACGATGAGATTGTGATACACGTTAGATTGCCGAGATACTTGGAGTGGTAGCTCAGCTGCTATAGTCTAGCAATTATAGGGGGGTAATATATTTTCTGGTAGTTTCATGCTATGAAGCACAATGGTTACCAATAATCCTCAACAAGTCTTGCCGTGTTTAGAGAGCAAATGCCGGAGGTCCGAAGAGGTTACGTGAGGATGAGGCTGCAGTCAGACGGCAATGTCGCTTTTGGCGGCGGCTAACTATACATAGGGTATCACCAATTTTGATTTTATAAATATATTTTCTTTTAAAACCCGGGCGTTAAATTTCTGCAAGTGTATGCCGGTGGGATTGAGCTATTTTCCGGCTCAGCGTATGCTTCTTATCAACTAGGTACCTTGGTACCTGAGGCGTGGCGGCACTCTTACACGCGATGTATGTTTCTGGCGTGACATCTTTTGTAGCAGTTAGAGGGCAACTTTCAGTCTTTTACTTTATGCTAATGTGGTGTTTGCCACCAGCCATCTGCGACTGATAACGATGTTTTGCTCCGTGGGGTGTGCCGGAGTGTGGAGCACGAGTCGCGACGAGCTGCCGGGCGACCTGGGCTTTGGCTCTGGTTACGTGGAGGGATCAGCTGTATGCTCACGAGAGTTCCACTACTGTGTGTCTGTGTCTGTGTCTGTGTCTGTGTCTCTGAACTCGGTTCTGTACTGTACATCGAACTGCACATCGAACGGCACATGACGTCGATCTTCTGGTGGTAGGCGGTGGTTGGTGGTGGTTGGTGGTGGTTGGCGGTGCTCGTCTCAGTCCAGAGTTTGGAGTTTGGCGGGTGTGGCCGTTCTTGGCGTTGATTGGCCCGCTTGGCCCTCCCCGCCGCCCAACGAGAACGAGCCTGAGCCCGAGCTCGCCGCCTGAGGTTGTTCCTGCATGTGCAACCGTTGACGCTAAGTCGACAATCTGATCTGTTACTATTCTACTGTCCGCTACGAAAAGACAAGACTGTCCTCCTCGTGGGGGGGGGGGGGGGGGGGGGGGGGGGGGGGGGGGGGGGGGGGGGGGGGGGGG